>JAREIK010002024.1:182210-462165 GCA_029783825.1 Sapria himalayana
CTAATTTTTTGAATAGCACCGTCAACTACTACAATGCCATCTCTGACAATTAAGTTTAGGATATAAGAACAACATCTCATATGAAAATGCTCGCCAGTCAAAGGTACCACACTTTTCTTCACAAGCCTTTTTTTCAATTGTTCGACTGCAACATCATTATTTGATGCATTGTCAACAGTAATGCACATCAACTTTCTCAAACCCCATTGATTCATGCAAAACTCAATAGCATTTATAATATTAACTCCAGAATGACTTTTAATTACACAAAAGTTCAAAAGCCTTTTATGCATATTCCAATAAGAATCAATGAAATGAATAGACAAACATTTATAAGTCAAATTTTGAATGGTAGTCCAAGTGTCGGTAGTCAATGAAACTCTACAACAATGAGATGATATGGTATCAAATAATTTTTTCTTTTCCTTCACAAACAAAGAAAAACAATCCCTCTGTGTGGGGTGCTTAGATGGAATTATAAATTGAGGCACACTAACTTCACAAAACTTTTTAAACTCATCCCTCTCAACAAAACAAAAAGGAAATTAATCTTTTATGATCATTTTCACCAAAGCCTCCCTAACTAGTTGTTGATCAAATTGCCAACAAGTTAATTTGTTATCATCTGAACTAGTACCTTTAGTGAAACTCAACAAAGATTGTGACTTTCTTTACCTTTGTGAGCTTCTATTAATTCTTTTTTGTGTTGAAATTTCCTACAAGTCTTTCTCAAGTATTTCCATAAATTAGAAGTACCTTGATCACTTTTTGCCAAGTATTCTTTTCTGCACCATATACAAACTGCCCTACCAGTTTCATTTCCCTCTGAATCAACTAATATCTCATAAGTTTCCCAAACAGCAGACATATACTTTTTATGAGCTTGAGGTTCAGATGTACCTTGACTTTCTTTTACAATTGGAATTGAAGAACCTGCCGTAACAATAGGAGGGTTCGTGAAAAAATGATGATTGATTTACCAGTACTTTGATCATTTGAGATGTGATCATCTTTAATTTATTATATTTTTCGTTTACCGCTGGATTGTGACATCAGCATTGCCATTAATTAATATGATATGTTAAGCATAAATACATATAAATATTTCAAACAAGCAAGCTCTACAACACTGAGTGTAACACATTCAGCCCACTGATTCGGCCGAACCACAACACCACAACCAATACTCAACAAAATTGACTAAGACACATAATAATATTAATTAATCACTCAATTCTCATTAGAAAAGCAAACCAAAAGGCTGGTGGCATCTGAGACACGGAGGAGCCAACCAGAAATGCGACGGACAAGGGCTGGACCTAATTGAACATGGCTGGAACGGCGTGAGGCAGCCTGGAACTCGTTGGAATAGCAATAGGTGCGTCGGAATATGACGGGCAGTAGAGGAATTGGTGGCATCTTCATGTTATATATATATATATATATATATATTCCTAATTCTAGTATTGGTTTTTTAGGATGAGACGGTTCTTGGGAAGGATATTGCTTAAGATGCGAAACCATCCCAAAAGAAAAAATATGTGAGAGAACGGGACGAGAAAAGTCAAAGTCAACGGATTTTGTCAGTCCCGATTCTTTCGGGACAAGACTTCATGTCGGGTTGTGAATCTCCGAGTCCCGTGAGCAAACATACTAAATGCATATAAAATTAAATTAGTAAACTCCTAAACCCTGTAATGCCTAAATACATAAACCATTAAACCGCTAAATACTACTTAATAATTAAAAAATCTAATTTTTATTGCGATTTATTATATTTTTAAATATTCATTTTAATTATTTATTAGTGTATTTATTTTATAATTTTTTTACAAAAAAAAATTATGAGGGGGACAAATATAATTTAAATAATATATTATTAATCTAATAAAATTATACCCTTATAAAAGATGTATAAATTTAAAAATTAAAAATTATTATCAAGTAATATAAGTTACTTTAATTTGAATCAATTTCGGTTTATATATATTTTTTAATTATTATCTATCTTAATAGTAATAGTTTATAAATTTAATTTTTGATCATTATTATAATATCTATCAATAAAATTATCTATATTGAATTTATATGATATATAATTATTAAAATTATTATAACAAAATATTGTATTAAAATTTCAAAAAATTTTAAATATTATTATATTTTCAAATGTTATAACCTATGAAAATGATAAAAAATAATAAACATTTTTTGTTATTTTATTTTTTTAAATAAAACCTATAAACCACTAAAAGCCTAAAAACATAAATCACTAAACTCCTAACGACAAAACCTCTAAATACTTAAACCATTAAATTGGTATACATTAATAATAAATCATAAATCTGATTTTAATTTTTATTCAGTTTAATTTTAAATTTTAATTTTAAATATTTATCAATTTATTTTATAGAAATATTAATTACAAAATAAATTATTAGTGAGATAGATATAATTTAAATTAAACCGGTATCCCTAAATAATAAATAATAAATCTCATTTTTTTTAATTAGAATTTTAAATATTCATTTTAATTATTTATTTGTTTATTTATATATAAATATTAATTACAAAATAAATTGAGTTAGAAAATATAATTTATATAAATTATTTTTCATCAAAAAATTATAAATAAACTTTTTAAAAGAAAAAAAAATTTCAAAACAAAAAATTATTATATAGTAATATATTTTGCTTTCCTTCTGAATCATTTAAGGTTTTGTAATTATATTTTAATTAATATCTATCTTATTAATTATAGATTATTAATTTATTTTTTGATCATTATTAGAATATTTATCAATAAAAATGTTTATATTGAATTTATAAGATTTATAGATAAAATGATTATTATGACTAAATAAAACCTATACACAACTAAATGCCTAAAAACTTAAATGACTAAACTACAAAATCCCGATACCCCTATATTGATAATCCTTTAAACCGGTATAAACTAAATAATAATTAATAAATCTCATTTATATTTGTTTTCATTATAATTTAAAAAAATCATTTTGATTGTTTAGTTTTTTATTTTTATATATATATTAATTATAAAATAAATTATGAGTTAAAAATATAATTTATTAAAAATATTTTTCATCAAAAAATAGATAAGCTTATAAAAATCATAAAATTTAAAAACAAATAATTATTATTTAGTTATATATTTTATTTTGCTTTTGAATCATTTTAAGTTTTGATATTATATTTTAAGTAATATCAATCTTATTCATAAAGATTTTTAATTTATTTTTTGATAATTATTAGAATATCTATCAATAAAATTGTTTATATTGAATTTATATGATATATAATTATTATGATTATTATAAATATATATTGTATTCACTTTTGAAAAGAAATTTAAAAATTATTATATTTTCAAAGGTTATAACCTTAAAAAATTAGAAAAAATAATAAAAATAAATTTTTTGTTATTTCATTTTTAAAATAAAACCTATAGATCATTAAATGCTTACTTACTTAAATTAGTAAGCTCATAGACCCCGAAACCCCTAAATACATAAACCTTTTAACATTTATATACAACTTAATAAATAATAAATCTTATTTTTATTTCTATTTATTATAATTTTAAATATTCATTTTAATTATTTATAGTTTAATTTTTTTGAAAAATTAATTACAAAATAAATTTTGAGTGAGACAAATATTTTTAAATAATTTATTTTTAATCAATAAAAAATATAAGCTTATAAAAAGAAGGAAATATTTGAAAATTAAATATTATTATTTAGTAATATATTTTGATTTGATTTTGGATCAATTTGTGTTATGTAAATATATTTTAATTAATATTTATATTATTAATAATAGTTTATTAATTTAATTTTTGATCATTATTATACTATCTATCATTAAAATTGTTTATATTGAATTTATATGATATATAATTAGTATGATTAATATAATTATACATGGTATTCACATTTCAAAAAATTTTAAAAATTATTTTATTTTTAAAGGTTATAACCTTTGAAAATCAGATAAAATCAAAAAAACTTTTTTGTTATTTTTATTATATAAATAAAAACTATAAACCACTAAATGCCTAAAAACATAAATTGCTAAACTCCTAAACGACAAAATCTCTAAATTAACAATCCATTAAACCGGTATACCATATATAATAAATCATATATCTATTTTAATTTGTATTCATAATAATTTTAAATATTCATTTTAATTATTTATTAGTTTATTTTTTATAGAAATATTAATTCCAAAATAAATAATGAGTGAGACAAATATAATTATAATAATTTATTTTTAATCAAAAAATAAATATAAGCATATAAAAAAAGTAAAAATTTAAAAACAAAAAATCATCATTTAATATTATTTTTTACTTTGATTATGAATTATTATAGGTTTTGCATTTATATTTTAATTTCTATCAATCTTATTAATAATAGTTTATTAATTTATTTTTTGATCACTATTATATAATATATCAATAAAATTACTTATATTGAATTTAAATGTCATATAACTATTAAGATTATTATAACTAAATATTATATCTACATTTGAAAGAAATTTAAAAATTATTATATTTTCAAAGGTTATAACCTTCAAAAATGATAAAAAATCACAAAAATAATTTTTTTATTATTTTATTATTTAAATAAAACTTATAAACCACTAAATGCCTAATCATTTAAATATCTAGACTCCTTAACCCCGAAACCCCCTAAATACTTAAACCATTAATCCTATATAACATAAATAATAAATAAAAAATTTCATTTTTATTTGTATTCAATATAATTTTAAATATTCATTTTAATTATTATTTTAGTTTATTTTTATAGAAATATTAATTACAAAATAAATAATGAGTGAGTCATATAATTTAAATATATTATTTTTTATGAAAAAAAATAAGTTTATAAAAATAAACAAAATTTCAAAAATATTAAATTTTATTTAGTAATATAATTTACTTTGATTTTGAAGTATTTTGGGTTCTGCATATATATATTTTAATTAATATCTATCTTATTGTTAATAGTTTATTAATTTATTTTTTGATCATTATTATAATATATATTAATACAACAAATATACTTATTAAGATTATTATAACAAAGTATTGTATTCATATTTTAGAACTATTAAAAAATTAATATATTTTCAAAGGTCTTAACCTTTGAAAATCACGAAAATTCATAAAAATAAATTTTTTGTTATTTCATTGATTAAATTAAACCTATAAACACCTAAATGTGCAAACATATAAATCAATAAACTCCTTAACCCAAAAACCACAAAAAACTTAAACCATTATTTATGTATATCCTAAATAATAAATCATAATTCTTTTTTTATTAGTATTCATTATAATTTTAAATATTCATTTTTATTATTTATCAATTTATTTTTATAGAAATATTAATTACAAAATAAATTATTAGTTAGACAGAGATAATTTAAATAATTTATTTTTCATCAAAAAAATATATATGCTTATAAAATGAGGCAAAATGATGAAATAATATATTAATAAACTATTATTAATGAGATTGATTGCAATTAAAATATAATTGCAAAACCTATATATAATGATTCAAAATCAATATAAAATATATTACTAAATAATAATTTTTTGTTTTTAAATTTTTACTTTATATAAGCTATTCTTTTGATTAAAAATAAATTATTAAAATTATATTTGTCTTTCTCATTATTTATTTTGTCATTGATATTTCTATAAAAAATAAACTAATAAAGAATTAAATTGAATATTTAAAATTATAATGAATACAAATTAAAATGAGATTTAAGATTTATTATATATGGTTTACCTGTTTAATGCTTTGATTATTTAGGAGTTTTGTCGTTTAGGAGTTTACCAATTTATGATTTTAGGCATTTAGTGGTTTATATGTTTTATTTATATAATAAAAATTTAAAATTCTATTTTTGATGTTTTTCAGATTTTTAAAGGTTATAACCGTTGAAAATAAAATAATTTTTAAAATTTTTTGAAATGTGAATACCTTGTATAATTATATTAATCTTACTAATTATATATCATATAAATTCAATATAAATAATTTTAATGATATATATTATAATAATGATCAAAAATTAAATTAATAAACTTTTATAAATAATATAAATATTAATTAAAATATATTTACATAACACAAAATGATTAAAAATCAAATCAAAATATATTACTAAAAAATACTAAAAAGGAAATTTTTAAAAATTTCCTTTTTTTATAAGTTTATATTTTTTTTATTAAAATAAATTATTTAAATAATATTTGTCTCACTCGAAATTTATTTTGTAATTAATATTTCTAAAAAATTAAATTATAAATAATTATAATGATTATTTAAAATTATTAAAAATAAAAATAAAAATGAGATTTATTATTTATTAAGTAGAATATAGCTATTAAAAGGTTTATGTATTTAGGGGTTTCGTTATTTATTAGCTTGCTGTTTAAGTAAGTAAGAATTTAATGATCTATAGGTTTTATTTAAAAAATGAAATAACAAAAAATTTATTTTTATTATTTTTTTCTCATTTTTTAAGGTGATAACCTTTGAAAATATAATAATTTTTAAAATTTTTTCAAAAGTGAATACAATATTTAGTTATAATAATCATTATATTTAAATATCATATAAATTCAATATAACAAATTTTTTTGATAAATATTTTAATAATGATCAAAAAATAAATAAATAATCTATTATTAATTAGATAGATATTAATTAAAATATAATTACAAAACCAAAAATAATTCAAATGCAAAGCAAAATAAATTACAATATATTAATTTTTTGTTTTGAATTTTTTTTATTTTAAATAGTTTATCTATATTTTTTGATTAAAAATAATTTATATAAATTATATTTATTTAACTCATAATTTATTTTGTAATTATTATTTATATAAAAATAAACAAATAAATAATTAAAATGAATATTTAAAATTATAATGAAAAGAATGAGATTTATTAATTATTATTTAGGGTATACCAGTTGAATTTTAATTATTTCTATTTCACTAATAATTTATTTTGTAATTAATATTTCTATAAAAATAAACTAATAAATAATAAAAATAAAATTTTAAATTATACTGAATAAAAATTAAAATGAAATTTATGATTTATTATTAATGTATGCCAGTTAAATGGTTTTAGTATTTATGTATTTAGTCATTTGAAAATTTAGCAATATATGTTTTTATGCATTTAGTGGTTTATAGGTTTTATTTAAACAAAAAAATAATAAAAAAATTTTATAATTTTTTCACATTTTCATTGGTTATAATCTTTGAAAATATAATAATATTTAAAATTTTTTTAAATGTAAATATAATATTTTAATTATAATAATATTAATAATTATATATCATATAAATTCAATATAAACAATTTTATTGATAGATATTATAATAATGATCAAAAAATAAATTAATAAACTATTAATAAAAAGATAGAAATTAATTAAACAATATTTACAAAACCCAAATTGATTAAAAATCAAAGTAAAATATATTACTTAATAATAATTTTAATTTTTAAATTTTTACTTATTTTATAAGCGTAATTACTTATATTGATTAAAAATAAATTATTTAAATTATATTTGTCCACTCATAATTTATTTTGTAATAAATATTTATATCAAAATAGAGTAATAAATAATTAAAATGAATATTTAAAATTATAATAAATAGAAATAAAAATTAGATTTATTATTTATTATGTATTATATATCAGTTTAATGGTTACTGTATTTAGGCATTACGGGGTCTAGGAGTTTACTTATTTAACTGTGTATGCATTTAGAAGTTTATAGGTTTTATTTAAAAATTAAAAAAACAAAAAATTTTTTTTATTATTTTTTGATATTTTCAAAGGTGAATTCAATATTTAGTTGTAATAATCTTTATAATTATATATCATATAAATTCAAAATTAACTATTTTATTGATAAATATTCTAATAATGATCAAAAAATAAATTAATAATCTATTATTAATAAGATAATATCAATTATAATATAATTACAAAACCTAAAATGATTCAGAAGCAATACAAAATATATTACTATATAATAATTTTTTGTTTTGAAATTTTTATTTTCTTTTAAAAAGTTTATCTATATTATTTTGATGAAAAATAATTTATATAAATTATATTTGTGTAACTCATAATTTATTTTGTAATTAATATTTATATAAAAATAAAAAAAATAAATAATTAAATTTGAATATTTAAAATTAAAATGAAAAAAAAAATGAGATTTATTCTTTATTATTTAGGGTATACCGGTTTAATTGAATTTAGATCCGTCTCACTAATAATTTATTTTGTTATTAATATTTCTATAAAAATAAACTGATAAATAATTAAAATTATATTGAATAATTAAAATAATTTATTTTGTTCCTCTCTCAACACTAGAATGATTGCTAAAGCTCTAACCAAAATAATAAGAGCTTTTACTTTATCTCTATTATGTATCATCATCCTTTGATGTTGAATCACTGTGCTATCAAGGTAATTGACTCAGTACTGATACCTAGACCTAAACCAAAGTTGTATCCCCTATGTGTTTGAAATGCTAGTTTGTTAGGGATGCTATTTATATTGATTATTGTATAATTTCAGTCTAAAATATCTCTTCATGCACACACTCAAGCAATTTTTTTAAACATAGTTCACCATCTAACAAATTAACGTACCTTATCGCCTATTAGAACAAAACTAGCCCCATGGGCGAATTAGAGTAGGGCCCGAAGATTGGGCTCTCTTTCAATCAAGAATCAAAAAATTTATTTTATTGCATTGTCTAAGCCTTTTTTATCTGCCTCATCGGATATGAACAAGTACTATTTCTTCTTTTTTTAATTAAATGCGTTCTGTATACAAGCTCACAATACCCAAAAAGGTGTAATAAATCATTATTCAATGTATAAAATGTTTTAATCAATTGCTCAAAATATTAGTCTTGCATATTGACTACTTCGAGGTCACAATCAAAGGAAAAAGTGATAGTGATATTTCCAATCCCAAAATTTTAGCTATAGAATGTTATATAGAGCTAGTAATCGTGCCTTTAACTATTTCTAGGGTCATGACTTTTGCTCTTGAGAAAGCCAAAGTTATATTTATTCCTAGTGCAATCACTTTGCGATATAAAGATAAAATGCAAAGCTATGGTCATATCCAATTCTGTGACCCAGTATTATAGTGATTAAATATGTGACTATTAATGGTCATATACAATCATGACCATTGCTAATGCTACAATAATCTAAAGCAAGAAAGTGACTAAATCCATAACTCACCCCTTGATTCATGACTTTGTGTTACATATACAAAAAAATAAATATGTGGCATTCCTAAAAGTTGTGAATTTCAATTTAAATGTAACACTTAGTCATTTGATTATAAAAGTGCAAAAAATGAGATTTAGGATTTAGTGTTTATGTGTTAGGGTTATAGTTTATTGTTTAAAGTTTAGGATTTAAAGTTTAAGGTTTATGGTTTTTTTTGTTTTTTTTGGAAAATACATACTTTATTTATCATTTAGGCACACAACTTACAAGAGACTAAAAAGCTGACTAATTTAGGCCAGTCCACCAAATCCTATGCACTTTAATGATTCTATGCATAAAATACATAAAAAAACATAATGCCTAATAATTCCAAGCAAACGAATACAACTAAAATCACATGGGTTCCCGTTACTTCAGAGTTAGCAATTGAGTCAATATGTCCACAACGTCCTTTCCATTGGATTTGTACAAGCCTTTTGGTGGAAACCTGCCGAATGAGCACGATATTAAAACTGATGCAGATATAAGATTGTGTATTGTGTGGGCATGCAGCATCAAGCGTTGCCTATGTCATTGCTATGCAATGGAATACATTTAAAACTGAATACCCATAAATCCACAAGTCCATATCTACGGCACTTTTTTCAATTCATTCACACCCTCTAAATTCCACATTCTTTTGCTCCATGATCCTCAAAAGAAGCTCTTCTTGGGTTAGAATGATTCCTCCTCGAGCTCCAAGAAGTTACTGTACGTGCACGACAAAATATCAAAAAATACGCATGCATCTGTGGCATGTGTGATGAGGTCCATCTCATAGTCTAATTATCTACAATTACAACTAAGATAGAATACAAGTAAAGTACAAAGTGCTATAAGCTGGGGTCTTCTGCTTTAGGGCGTGTTTAGATATGCCTAATGTGTATTTACCAAATGCATTAGTGGGTCCCACTTAGAGTACTCATGGGTCCAGTTGCCCCCCATCTTGCATGCTACATAAAGAATAGACAAGATTGTGTGTGTGAGGATGTCATGATCCATCTCTACAAGTACATGCTGCATACAAAGTCCAAAATACAAATAAGACTACAAACATAAACTACAGATTCAATCTTTCGCTCCCGTGTGGCTGGTCTAGACTCCACTTGCTACTGGCCCTGCTTGGTTATGCTTCGGATTTTGCAGGCATCTCCACTTAATCAGGATTACCCACTACTCCTGTTGGCGAACTGTTGGTTGGCCTCTATGCTGCCTGATACGGCTTGTGGGACCCACTCTAGCTACTTCTGGATTTACTCCCGACCACTTTCCTCGGTCTCGTCCAGTGTCTGATGTTATCATCCCGGCTTATAGGGGCCCTCTACAAGGCTGGTGGCCCATACTTCTGGCTCTTCCAGGACTTGCTGGCCCATCTAAATGCTACACCAAGATGGATAGGAATAGTGGCACGAGTGTACTATGGTCCGTCGCTATGTGTTGTGTGGTGTAGCAGTATCAGGGTTTAGGAGTTTAGTAATTTAAGTATTTCGGTATTTGCGGTTTATAGGTTTTATTTAAATAATTAAATAACAAGAAAAATTATTTTTATGATTTTTTCTCATTTTCAAGGTTATAACCATTGAAAATATTATAATTTTTAATTTTTTTTTTCAAATGTTAATACAATATTTAATCTATAATCATAAAAATTAAATATCATGTAAATTCAATATAAATAATTTTATTGATCGATATTATAATACTGATCATAAAATAGATTAATAACTATTATTAATATGATAGATATTAATTAAAATATATTTGCAAAACCTAAAACGATTCAAAATCAATGTAAAATATATTACTAAATAATAATTTTTTATTTTATATTTTGATTCTTTTTATACGCTAATAAAGTTTTTTGATGAAGATAAATTATTTAAATTATATTTGTCTCATTCATTATTTTATTTTGCAATTAATATTTCTATAAAAATAAACTAATAAATAATTAAAATGAATATTAAAATTATAATGAATACAAATAAAAATGAGATTTATGATTATTTATTTAGGGTATACCAGTTTAATGGTTTAAGTATTTAGGAGTTTAGGAGTTTAGTAATTTAAGTGTTTAGGCATTTAGTTAGTTTATATGTTTTATTTAAATAATGAAATAACAAATAATTGTTTTTCAAATTTTTATCAATTTTGAAGTTTATAACCTTTATAAATATAATAATTTTTAAATTTTTTTCAAATGTGAATAAAATATTTAGTTATAATAAACTTAATAATTATATATCATGTAGATTAAAAATAAACAATTTTATTTATAGATATTAATAAACTAAATATAAATAAAAATATAATAATGATCAAAAAATCAATTAATAAACTATTATTTATTGATAGATATTTATATATTATTTATAAATACTTAAACCTTTAAAGATGGTTTAAATGTTTAAGTATTTAAAGGTTTTGGGGTTTTGGGGATTAAGAGTTTAATGATTTAAGCGTTAGGCATTTAGTAGTTGATAGGTTTTTATATAAATAATAAAATCACAAAAATTTATTTTTGTGATTTTATCTCATTTTCAAAGATGATAACCTTTAAAAATATAATAATTTTTAAATTATTTTGAAATGTAAATATAATATTTAGGTATAATAATATTAATAATTATATATCATGTAAATTCAATATAACAATTTTATTGATAAATATTCTAGTAATGATCAAAAAATAATTATAATCTATTATTAATAATTTAGATATCAATAAAATATAATTACAAAACTTAAATGTATCAGAATAAAAATTAAAATATATTACTATATAATAATTTTTGGTTTGAAATTTTTTTTTCTTTTAAAAGTTTATCTTAATTGTTTGATGAAAAATAATTTATATAAATTATTTTTGTCTAAATCATTTATTTTGTAATTAATTATGTATATATAAATAAACAAATAAATAATTAAAATGAATATTTAAAATTATAATGAAAAAAAAATGAGATTTATTATTTATTATTTTATTATTTGAGGGATACCGGTTAATTTAATTAGATCTGTTTCACTAATAATTTAGTTTTGTAATTAATATTTCTATAAAAATAACTGATAAATAATTAAAATAAAAATTTAAAATTATACTGAATAAAAATTAAAATGAGATTATGATTTTTATTAAATCTATACCAGTTTAATCGAATAAGTATTTAAGGGTTTTATCTTTTAGGAGTTTAGCAATTTATGTTTTTAGGCTTTTAGTGGTTTATAGGTTTTATTTAAATAATGAAATAACAATAAAAATATTTTGATAATTTTTCACATTTTCAAAGGTTATAACCTTTGAAAATGTAATAATTTTAAATTTTTTTTAAAAATGTGAATATAATTTTAGTAATAATAATCATTATAATATATATAATTATAACTAAATATAAATAATTTTATTCATAGATATGATATCAATTTCAACAAATAAATTAATAAACTTTTATTAATATGATAGATATAATTAAAATATAATACAAAACCTAAATGATTTAAATCAATTTAAAATTTATTACTAAATAATAAATTTTTTGTTTTTAAATTTTTTCTTCTTTTTATAAGATTAATTTTTTTATTAAAAGTTAAATTATTAATATTATATTTGTCTGACTAATTATAAATTTGTAATTAATATTTATATAAAAAATAAACTAATAAATATTTAAAATTATATTTAAAAATTATAATGAATACAAATTAAAATGAGATTTAAGATTTATTATTGCTGTATATCTAATTTATTTTTTGATAATCTGTTTGTATAACCAAATATTTTTTTATTTTTAATATTTTCATGTAAGTGCAGGAAAGAAAATATTAAGAGGCCGGGGATGTAGCAGTAGTACAATAATGGAGGTCTCGCTGACCGGACAGCTGGCCGAAATTGGAGTAGAGCCTGACCCGTCTCATGATCCGACCCGCTCTAGTTAAATGAACCGAGATAAAGTTTAATATAAAATATTTTGTAATTATATTTTCGGGTGGCTGTTTTTGTACCCCTGGAACTATTCATTGTCTCTCTCTCTTCTCTCTGTGCGATTTATCGTGACTATTCTGTGTGCTACATACTATAAGACATTTCTATTGCTTAAATCTGTAATGCATAACTATTTTCTGGTGGATTTAGCTAGTCGTACTAAGCGACTGGCGAACCATATTATTTTCGGTATTTATTTCTTGTTTTTAGATTCTATCATGGATGGTTGCTGAATTGTGATATATATATTACTTGTTTTATGTTGTTTTTGTGTTTGTGTATCTCAATCTAACTACCGTGGAAGCACAATTGCCAAATAATTATATATGGTATACCAGTTTAATGGATCGATTATTTAGGGGTTTTGTCGTTTAGGAGTTTAGAAATTTATGTTTTTAGGCATTTAGTGGTATATAGGTTTTATTTATATAATAAAAATAAAAATTTTTATTTTGATTTTTTTTAGATTTTCAAAGGTTATAACCTTTGAAAATAAAATAATTTTTAAAATCTTTTGAAATGTTAAAACTATGTATAATTATATTAATCTTATTAATTATATATCATATAAATTCAATATAAATAATTTTAATGATAGATATATAATAATGATCAAAAATTAAATTAATAAACTATTATTAATAATATAAATATTAATTAAAATATATTTACATAACACAAAATGATTCAAAATCAAAAAAAAATATATTACTAAATAATATATTTAATTTTTAAACTTTGCCATCTTTTTATAAGCTTATATTTTTTATGATTAAAATAAATTATTTAAATAATATCTGTGTCACTCGAAATTTATTTTATAATTAATTTTCTAAAAAATTAAAATATAAATAATTAAAATGAATATTTAAAATTATAATAAAATAGACATAAAGTGAGATTATAATTTATTAAGTAGTATACAGCTGTTTATAAGGTTTATGTATTTAGGGGTTTCGGGTTTTATGTGCTACTGATTTAAGTAAGTAAACATTTAGTGGTCTATAGGTTTTATTGAAAAAAGAAATACAAAAAAATTATTTTTTGTATTCTTTCTCAGTTTTTAAGATTATAATCTTTGAAAATATAATAATTTTAATTTTTTCAAAAGTGAATAGAATATTTATTTATAATAATCATAATAATTATATATCATATAAATTCAATATAAACATTTTTATTGATATATATTCTAATAATGATCAAAAAATTAATTAATAATCTATTATTAATTAGTTAGATATCTATTAAAATATAATTACAAAACCTAAAATGATTCAGAATCAAAGCAAAATATATTACTATTTAATATTTTTTTGTTTTTTATTTTTTTCTTCTTTTATTAAGTTTATCTATATTTTTTGTTGAAAAATAATTTATATAAATTATATTTGTATAACTTATAATTTATTTTTTAATTAATATTTATATAAAAATAAACTAGTAAATAATTAAAATGAATATTTAAAATTATAATAAAAAATAAAAATGAGATTTATTATTTATTTTTAGGATTTATATTTTTAAAAAATTTATCTCTTTAGGGTTTTCGAGATTTAGAAGTTATTAATTTACGTATTTAGCATTTAATAGTTTATAGGTTTTATTCCAACAATTAAATAACAAAAATTATTTTTCATATTTTTTTCAAATTTTCAAAGGTTATAACATTTGAAAATATAATAATTTTAAAATTTTTTTAAAATGTGAATACAATATTTAGTAATAATAAATATTAAAACTATATATAATATAAACTAAATATAAACAATTTTATTGGTAGATGTTATATCAATTATTAAAAAACAAATTAATAAACTATTATTAATATAATAGATATAAATTAAAATATAATTAAAAACCTAAAATTATTCAAAATAAAAGTAAATTTTCTTACTACATAATAATTTTTTTTTTAGTTTTTGCATCATTTTATAACCTTATATTATTTTTTACTAAATAATAAGTATTTAGAGTTTTTGTCATTTAGGAGTTAAGCGATTTATGTTTTAGGGCATTTAATGGTTTATTGGTTTTATTTAAATAATGAAATAACAAAAAAATTATTTTTGATATTTTTTCACAATTTCAAAGCTTATAACCTTTGAAAATATAATAATTTTAAATTTTTTTAAAAATGTGAATAGAATATTTAGTAATAATAATCATTATAATTTATATAATATAAACTAAATATAAACAATTTTATTGATAGATATGATATCAATTAATAAAAAATAAATTAATATGCATTATTAATATGATTGATATAAATTAAAATATAATTAAAAAACTTAAAATAATTTAAAAAAATGTAAAATTTATTACTAAATAATAATTTTTGTTTTTTAGTTTTTGCTTCTTTTTATAAGCTTATATATTTTTTTGATGAAAAATAAATTATTTACATTATATTTGTATCTCTCATAATTTATTTTGTAATTAATATTTCAATATATTATTTAAATTATATTTAAGGTTTACGAGTTTAAAGGTTTAAGTATTTAGGGGCTTCGGGGTTTATAGTTTAGAGATTTATGTGTTTAGGCATTTAGTGGTTTATAAGTTTAATTTTAACAATGATATAACAAAAAATTTATTTTTGTTATTTTTTATCATTTTTGAAGGTTATATAACCTTTGAAAATATAACACTTTTTAAATTTTTTTTATATGTGAATACAATATTTAGTTATGATAATATTAATAATTATATATCATGTAAATTCAATATAAACAATTATATTGATAGATATTATATTAATGATCAAAAAATAAATTAATAAACTATTATTAATAAGAAAGATTTTATTTAAAATATATTTGCAAAACGTAAATTTATTAAAAATCAAAATAAATATATTACTAAATAATAATTTTTTTGATGTTTTACTTTCTTTTTATAAGTTTATATTTTTTTATAATAGTAAATTATTTAAATTATATTTGTCTTCCTCTTAATTTATTTTTTAATTTATAATTTTATAAAAATAAACTAATAAATAATTAAATGAATATTTTAAAACTATAATGAATAAAATAAATTAGAGATTTATTATTATTATTCAAGATATACTTTTTAATGGTTTAAGTATTTAGGTGTTTTGGAGTTTAGTGATTTATGGTGTTTAGGCCTTTAGTGATTTATAGTTTTTATTTAAAGAACGAAATAATAAAGGAATTATTTTTGATTTTTTTTTATTTTTGAAGGTTATAACATTTGAAAATTAATAATTTTTATTTTTTTTAAAATGTGAATATAATATTTAGTTTTAAATAATCTTTATAATTATATTTAATGTAAAATAATTAATTTAATTAATACATATTATAATAATGATCAATAAAAAATTAATAAACTATTATTAATAAGAATGATATAAATTAAAATATAATTACAAATCTAAAAATGATTCAAAATCAAAATAAAATATATTACTAAATAATAAATTTTAGTTTTTAAAATTTGCCTCTTTTTATAAGGATATATATTTTTTTTGATAAAAAATAAATTATTTAAATTTAATTTGTCTCATTAATATTTATTTTGAAATTAATATTTCTATAAAAATAAACTAATAAATAATTAAAATAAAAATTTAAAATTATACTGAATAAAAATTAAAATGAGATTTATGAATTATTATTAATGTATACCGGTTTAATATTTTAAGTATTTAGAGGTTTTGTCGTTTTATGACTTTAGCAAATTATGTTTTTTGGCACTTAGTCGTTTATAGGTTTTATTTTAACAATAATATAACAAAAAAATTGGTAATTTTTTTTCATTTTCATAGGTTATGACCTTTGAAAATATAATAATATTTAAAATTTTTTGAAATGTGAATACAATATTATAGTTATTTAAAAATTAATAATTATATATCATAGACATTCAATATAAAGAATTTTAATTGATAGATAATATAATAATGATCAAAAATTAATAAATAACTATTAATAATAAGATAGATATTAATTAAAAAATATTTACAATACCCAAATCGATTCAAGATTAAACTATAATATATTACTGTATAATAATTTTTAATTTTTGAATTTTTACTTCTTTTATAAGCATATATATATATATTTTGATTAAAAATAAATTATTTAAATTATATTTGTCGCACTCATAATTTATTTTGTAATAAATATTTTATAAAAATAAATTAATAAATAATTAAAATCATTAAAATTGTTTATATTTAGTTTATATTATATATAATTATAATGATTATTATTACTAAAATTGTATTGAGATTTTTAAAAAAATTTAAAATTATTATATTTTCAAAGGTTATGACCTTTGAAAATGTGAAAAAATATTAAAATTTTTTTTTTGTTATTTCAATGTTTAAATAAAACCTATAAACAACTAAATGCCTAAAACATAAATTGTTAAACTCATAAACGACGAAACCTCTAAATACTTATTCCATTATACTGGTAAAGATTAATAATAAATCATAAATCTAATTTTAATTTTTATTTAGTATAATTTTAAATTTTTATTTTAATTATTTATCAGTTTATTTTTATAGAAATATTAATTACAAAATAAATTATTAGTGAGATGGATCTAATTTAAATTAAAACAATATCCCTAAATAATAATTAATAAATCTCATTTTTTTTATTATAATTTTAAATATTCATTTTAATTATATATTTGTTTATTTATATATAAATATTAATTACAAAATAAAATGAGCTAGACAAAAATAATTTATATAAAATATTTTTAATCAAAAAATTATAGATAAACTTTTTAAAAGAAAAAAAATTTTCAAAACAAGAAATTATTTTATAGTAATATATTTTGCATTTCTTCTGAATCATTTTAGGTTTTGTAATTCTATTTTAATTGATATCTATCTTATTAATAATAGATTATTAATTTATTTTTTGATCATTATTAGAATATTTATCAATAAAATTGTTTATATTGAATTTACATGATATATAATTATTAAGATTATTATAACTAAATATTATATTTACATTTGAAAATAATTTAAAAATTATTATATTTTTAAAGTTTATCATCTTTGAAAATGATATAAAATCACAAAAATAAATTTTTTGTTATTTTATTGTTTATATAAAACCTATAAACTACTAAATGCCTAAACGCTTAAATCATTAAACTCTTAAACCCAAAAACCCTTAAATACTTAAACATTTAAACCATCTTTAAAGGTTTAAGTATTTATATATAATATATAAATATTTATCAATAAATAATAATTTATTAATTTATTTTTTGATCATTATTATATTTATTTTTATATTTTGTTTATTAATATTTATCAATAAAATTGTTTATTTTTAATTTACATGATATATAATTATTAAGTTTATTATCACTAAATATTGTATTCACATTTGAAAAAAATTAAAAAATTATTATATTTATAAAGGTTATAACCTTCATAATTGAAAAAAAATTAGAAAAATAATTTTCTTGTTATTTCATTATTTAAATAAAACATATAAATTACTAAATGACCTAAACACTTAAATCACTAGACTCTTAAACTCTTAAATACTTAAACCATTATACTGGTATAACCTAAATAATTAATCATAAATATCATTTTTATTTGTATTCATTATAATTTCAAAATTCATTTTAATGATTTATTAGTTTATTTTTATAGAAATATTAATTGCAAAATAAAATTATGAATGAGACAAATATAATTTAAATAATTTATCTCATCAAAAAAATTTATAAGCTTATAATAAGAATCAAAATTTAAAAATAAAAATTATTATTTAGTAATATATTTTAATTTGATTTTGAATTGTTTTAAGTTTTGCAAATATATTTTAATTAATATTTATCCTATTAATACTAGTTTTTAAATCTATTATATGATCAGTATTATAATATCGATCAATAAAATTATTTATATTGAATTTACATGATATTTAATTTTTATGATTATTATAATTAAATATTGTATTAACATTTGAAAAAAAATTAAAAATTATAATATTTTCAACGGTTATAACAATAAAAATGAGAAAAAATCATAAAAATAATTTTTTTGTTATTTAATAATTTAAATAAAACCTATAAACCACAAAATACCTAAATACTTAAATTACTAAACTCCTAAACCCTGATAATGCTGCACCACACACACATGGCGACGGACCACAGTACACTCGTGCACATATTCTTATCCATCTTTGTGTAGCATTTAGATGAGCCAGCAAGTCCTGGAAGCACCCATAAGTATGTGCCACTAGCTTGTAGAGGGCCCAACTAGCAAGCCGAGATGTTAACATTCAGACAACTGACGATACCGAGCAAAGTGGTGGGGAGTAAACCCAGGAATAGCTAGGAGTGGGTCTCACTAGCCATATCAGGCAGCATAGAGGGCCACCCAACCGTCGCCCAATAGGGTAGCGGGTAATTTATGTTTAATTGGAGAGCCGGAAAAATCCTAAGAATCACAAAGCAGGGCCAGTAAGCAATGGAGTATGTATTAGCCACACGGAAGCGAAAGATTCAAACTTGTAGTTTATGTTTGTAGTCTTATTTGTATTTTGGACTTTGTATGCACCATGTACTTGTAGAGATGGATCATGACATACTTACACACACAATCTTGTCTGTTCTCTATGTAGCATGCAATGAGGGCAACTGGACCCATGAGTATCTCTATGTGGGGCCGACTAATGCATTTTGTAAATACACATTAGGCGATGCTACAATTTCGGGAGCAGAAGACCCATATTTATAGCATTTTGTAATTTTACTAGTATTCTAGCTTGGTTGTATGCGTAGATAATTAGACTATGAGATGGACCTAATCACACATGCACACTGATGCATGCATATTTTTTGATATTTTTTCGGTACAACATACAGCCACTTCTTGGAGCTCGAGGAGGAAGCATTCTAACCCAAGAGATACTCTTTTGAGGATCATTGGAGCAAAAGAAATGTGGAATTCATAGGTGATAATGAATTGAAAAAGTGCCGTAGATGTGGACTTGTTGATTTATGGGTATTCAATTTTACATGTATTCAATTGCATAACAATGACATAGCCAAACGCTTGATGCTACATGTCACACACATGCATAATCTATATTTGCATAGTTTTAATATGGTGCATCATTCAAATTCCTCCAAAAGGGTTGGACAAATCTGAATGGAAAGGACGCAGGGCGCATAATGACACAATGCCAACTCTGATGTCCGGGAATGCCAAGTGATTTTAGTTGTATTCGTACGCTTGGAATTATTAGGAATTATGTTTTTTTATGTATTTTATGCTTAGAATCATTAATGTGCATAGGATTTGGTGGGCTGGCCTTAATTAGTCAGCTTTTTAGTCTATTGTAAGTTGTGTGCCTAAATGATAAATAAAGTGTGTATTTTCCAAAATAACAAAAAAAAAACCAAAAACCCTAAACTTTAAATCCTAAACCTTAAACGATAAACTATAACCCTAATCCATAAACCCTAATCCTAAATATCATGCTTTGCACTTTTATAATCAAATGATTAAGTGTTAAATTTAAATTGAAATTCACAACTTTTAGGAATGTCATAGAATTATCTCTTTGTTTATGTAACACAAAGTCATGACTCAAGGGGTGAGTTATGGATTCAGTCTCTTTCTTGCTTTAGATTATTGTAGCATTAGCAATGGTCATGATTGTGTATTTTGTCTCTAGAACACAAAATCATATCGCTGAGATATGCCATAACTTGTGTCTCTCTGTTGAACATATTGTGATGGCGCTAAGAATGATCATGAATACATATTTAATCACTATAATATTGGGTCAAAGTATTGGATATGACCATAGCTTGTGCATTTTATCTTTATATTGCAAAGTCATTGCACTAGGAATGATTGTAACTTTGGACATTCCTTAAGAGCAAAAGTCATTACCCTAGAAATAATTAAAGCTAGAGTACTACTCTTTATAACTTTCTATAGCTAAAATTCTTGGGATTGGAAATATCACTATGGCATTTTCCTTTGATTTGTGAGCTCAAGTGTCAATATGCCAGACTAATATTTTGAGCAATGATTAAAACCTTTTATACATTTGAATATGATTCATTTACACCTTTTTGGGTATTGTGAGCTTGTATACATAACTCATTTAATATAAAAAGAAATAAATGATACTTTTCATATCCACGAGGATATAAAAAAAAGGCTTAGACATGCCAATAAAATTGATTTTTTGATTCTTGATTGAAAGAGAGCCCATACTTCTTGCCCTACTCAATCTGCCCTGGGGCTAGTTTGTTCCAATAGGCTACAAGGTGGTTATTTTTTTAGAATTGAACTATGTTTTAAAAAAATTGTTTTGAGTGTGTGCAGAAGAGATATTTTAGAAGAAATTACAATAATCAATATAAATAGCATCCTCAACAACTAGCTATTTCAACACATAGCGGTACAACTTTGGTTTAGTCTGTTAGCGTACATGAGTCAAATTACTTTTGATAGCCTAGTGATTCAACATCAAATATGACGAGACATAATAGAGATAAAGTAAAAGCACCTATTATTTTGGTTAGAGATTTAGCAATCATTTTAGAGGTGAGAGAGGAACAAAATAAATTATTTTAATTATTCAGTATAATTTTAATTTTTATTTTAATTATTTATCAGTTTATTTTTATAGAAATATTAATTACAAAATAAATTTTTAGTGAGACAGATCTAATTTAAATTTAACTGTTATATCCTAAATAATAAAAAATAAATCTCATTTTTTTTCATTTTAATTTTAAATATTCAAATTTAATTATTTATTTGTTTATTTTTATATAAATATTATTTACAAAATAAATTATGAGTTACACAAATATAATTAATATAAATTATTTTTTATCAAAATAATATATATAAACTTTGTAAAAGAAAAAAAAAATTTCAAAACAAAAAATTATTATAGAGTAATATATTTTGCTTTACTTCTGAATCATTTTAGGTTTTATAATTATATTATAATTGATATCTATCTTATTAATAATAGATTATTATTTTATTTTTTGATCATTATTAGAATATTTATCAATAAAATAGTTTATATTGAATTTATATTATATATAAATATAATGATTTTTATAACTAAATATTGAATTCACTATTAAAAAAAATTTAAAAATTATTATATTTTCAAAGGTTATAACTATAAAAAATGAAAAAAAATAATAAAAATAATTTTTTTTTATTTCATTTTTTAAATAAAATTTATAGAACATTAAATGCTTACTTACTTAAATAAGTAAGCTCATAAATCCCGAAACCCCTAAATACATAAACCTTTTAACAGCTATATACTACTTAATAAATAATAAATATCATTTTTATTTCTATTTATTATAATTTTAAATATTCATTTTAATTATTTATAGTTTAATTTTTTAGAACAATTAATTACAAAATAAATTTCAAGTGAGACAAATATTATTGAAATAATTTATTTTAATAAAAAAAATTTAAGCTAATAAAAAAAAGAAAATTTTAAAAATTAAATATTAATATTTAGCAATATATTTTGATTTGATTTTGAATCATTTTTTGTTATGTAAATATATTTTAATTAATATTTAAATTATTTATAAAAGTTTATTAATTTAATTTTTGATCAGTATTATAATATATATCATTAAAATTATTTATAATGAATTTATATGATATATAATTATTAAGATTAATATAATTATACATGGAATTCACATTTAAAAAAATGTTAAAAATTATTTTATTTTCAAAGGTTATAACCTTTGAAAATTAGAAAAAAACAAAAATAGAATTTTAAATTTTTATTATATAAATAAAACCTATAAACCACTAAATTCCTAAAAACAAAAATTTCTAAACTTTTAAATGATAAAACTCCTAAATAATCAAACCATTAAACTAGTATAACCTATATAATAAATCATAAATCTCATTTTTAATTTGTATTCTTTATAATTTTAAATATTCATTTTAATTATTTATTAGTTTATTTTTTAAAGAAATATCAATCACAAAATAAATAATGAGTGAGACAAATATAATTTTAATAATTTATTTTTAATCAAAAAAAAAAAAGCTTATATAAAGAAGTAAAAATTTAAAAATAAAAAATTATTATTTAGTAATATATTTTACTTAGATTTTGAATCATTATATATAAGTTTTGCAATTATATTTTAAGTTGCGTTAAATCTTATTAATAATAGTTTATTAATTTATTATTTGATCATTTTTATAATATCGAACAATAAAATTACTTATATTCAATTAAAATGTCTTATAATTATTAAGTTATTATAATTAAATATTATATTTACATTTGAAAATAATTTAAAAATTATTATATTTTCAAAGGTTTAAACCTTCAAAAATGATAAAAAATCACAAATTTTTTTTTATTATTTTATTATTTAAATAAAACTTATAAACCACTAAATGCCAAACATTTAAATCTCTAGACATTTAAACTCCAAAACCCCCTAAATACTTAAACCATTAAACCTATATAACATAAATAATAAATAATAAATAATAAATCTCATTTTTATTTGTATTCATTATAATTTTAAATATTCATTTTAATTATTTTTTAGTTTATTTTTATAGAAATATTAATTACAAAATAAATAATGAGTGGGACAAATATAATTTAAATAATTTATTTTTTATGAAAAAAATAAGCTTATAAAAATAAACAAAATTTCAAAATTTTAAAACTTTATTTAGTAAAATAATTTACTTTGATTTTGAATTATTTTGGGTTCTTCAAATATATTTTAATTAATATCTATCTTATTAATAATAGTTTATTAATTTCTTTTTTGATCAATATTATAATATATATTAATACATTTTTTTATTTTTAATTTACAACAAATATAATTATTAAGATTTATATAACTAAGTATTGTATTCATATTTTAGAACTATTAAAAAATTATTATATTTTTAAAAGTTATAACCTTTGAAAATCATGAAAATTCATAAAAATAATTTTTTTTGTTATTTCATTGATTAAATAAAACCTATAAACACCTAAATGTGTAAACATATAAATCAATAAACTCCTTAACCTGAAAACCACAAAATACTAAAACAATTAAATAATTATACCTTAAATAATAAATCATAAATCTCATTTTTATTAGTATTTATTATAATTTTAAATATACATTTTAATTATTTATTAGTTTAATTTTTTAGAAATATAAATTATAAAATAAATTAATAGTGAGACAAATATAATTTAAATAATTTATTTTTCATCAAAAAATATATAAGCTTATAAATGGATACAAAAATTTAAAAATTTAAAATTAATATTTAGTAAAATATTTCACTTTGATTTTGAGTCATTTTAGGGTTTGTAAATATATTTTAAACAATATTTATCTTATTAATAATAGGTTATAACTTTTTTATGATCATTATTATAATAAATATCAATAAAAAAGTTTATGTTCAATTTATATAATATATAATTATTATGCTTATTATAACTTCATATTGTATTCACTTTTCTAAAAAAAATTTAAAAATTATTATATTTTCAAAGGTTGTAACCTTCAAAAATGAGAAAAAATAACAAAAAATAAATATTTTGTTATTCTATTTTTTATATAAAACCTATAAACCACTAAATGACTAAATACTAAAATGACTAAACTCCTAAACCCCGAAACTCATAAATACTAAAAAGATTTAATTAGTATAGTCTAAAGAATAAATCATAAATCTTAGTTTTATTATTATTCATTATAATTTTAAATATTCATTTTAATTATTTATCAGTTTATTTTTATAGAAATATTAATTAAAAAATAAATTATTAGTGCGACAAATATAATTTAAATAATTTATTTTTCATCAAAAAAATGCTCATAAAAAGAAGCAAATTTTTAAAAATAAAAAATTATTATTTAATAATATAATATATTTTGATTTTGAATCATTTTAGATTTTACAATTATATTTTAATTTATTTCATTCTTATAAATACAAGTTTATTAAATTATTTATTAATCATTATTATAATATCTATAAATAAAATTATTTATATTATGTTTATATTATATATAATTATTAAGATTATTATAACTAAATATTATATCCACATTTAAAAAAAATTAAATATTATTATATTTTCAAAGATTACAACCTTGAAAAATTAAGAAAAAACAAAAAATTAAATTTTTTGTTTTTTCTTTCTTTAAATAAACTATAAATCACTAAAGGTCTAAACAATTAAACCAATAAACTCCTAAACCACAAAACACCTAAATACTTAAACTATTAAACCGGTATATCCTGGATAATAAATAATAAATCTCAATTTTATTTGTATTCATTATAATTTTAAATATTCATTTTAATTATTTAGTAGTTTATTATTATAGAATTATAAATTACAAAATAAATTATGAGTGATAAAAATATAATTTAAATAATTTATTTTTAAACACAAAAATATAAAGTTATAAAAAAAGCAAAACATTAATAAAAATTATTATTTAATAATATATTTTAATTTGATTTGAATAAATTTAGATTTTGCAAATACTTTTTAAATAATAACTATTTTATTAATAATAGTTTATCAATTTATTTTTGATCATAATTCTAATATATAGCAATATAATTATTTATATTGAATTTAAATGAATTATAATTATTATGATTATTATAAATAAATATTATATTGACATTTGAAAAAAATTTAAATATTATTATATTTTCAAAGTATATAATCTTCAAAAATTAGAAAAAATAATAAAAATAAATTTTTTGCTATATCATTATTTAAATAAAACTTATAAGCCACTAAATACCTAAACACTTAAACATCTAATCTCCTAAACACAAAAGCCCCTAAATACTTAAACCATTAAACTCGTAAACCTTAATTATAATTAATATAATTTATTAAAATATTAATTACAAAATAAATTATGAGTGATAAAAATATAATTTAAATAATTTATTTTTCATCAAAAAAAAAATATAAGATTATAAAAAGAAGCAAAAACAAGAAAACAAAAATTATTATTTAGTAATAAATTTTACTTTGATTTTGAATAATAATAGGATATGCAATTATATTTTAATTGATATCAATTATAATAATAATAACATATTAATTGTTTTTTTGATAATTGATATCATATCTATGAATAAAATTATTTATATTTACTTTATATTATATATAATTATAATGATTATTATTACTAAATATTGAATTCACATTTTTAAAAAATTTTTAAATTATTATATTGTAAATGGTTATAACCTTTGAAAATGTGAAAAAATATCAAAAATAATTATTTTGTTATTTCAATGTTTAAACAAAACCTATAAACCACTAAATACCTAAAAACATAAATCGTATAGTCATAAACGACAAAACCTCTAAATACTTAAAATATTAAACTGGTATACATTAATAATAATTCATAAATCTCATTTTAATTTTTATTCAGTATAAATTTAAATTTTTATTTTAATTATTTATCAATTTATTTTTATAGAAATATTAATTCCAAAATAAATTATTAGTGATACAGATCTAATTTAAATTAAACAGGTATCCCTAAATAATAAATAATAAATCTCATTTTTTTTTCATTATAATTTTATATATTCAATTAAATTATTTATTTATTTATATAAAAATATTAATTACAAAATAAATTGAGTTATACAAATATAATTTATATAAATTATTTTTCATCAAAAAATTATAGACAAACTTTTTAAAAGAAAAAAAATTTTCAAAACAAAAAATTATTATATAGTAATATAATTTGCTTCGCTTCTAAATCATTTTAGGTTTTGTAATTATATTTTAATTGATATCTATCATATTAATAATAGATTATTAATTTATTTTTTGATCATTATTAGTATATTTATCAATAAAATAGTTTATATTGAATTTAAATGATATATAAATATAATGATTATTATAACTAAATATAGAATTCACTTTTGAAAAAAAATTAAAAATTATTATATTTTCTAAGTTGATAACCTTTGAAAATATCAAAAAATAATAAAAATAAATTTTTTTGTTTTTTTATTTTTTAAATAAAACATATAAGCAACTAAATGCATACACAGTTAAATAAGTAAACTCTTAGACCCCGTAATGCCTAAATATAGTAACCATTAAAATGATATATAATACATAATAAATAATAAATCTAATTTTTATTTCTATTTATTATAATTTTAAATATTGATTTTAATAATTTATTATTATATTTTTTTAGAAATATGTATTACAAAATAAATTATGAGTGGGACAAATAAAATTTATATAATATATTATATATCTAATAAAAATATACGCTTATAAAAGAAGTATAAATTTAAAAATAATAAATGATTATCAAGTAATATAAGTTACTTTAATTTTGAATCAATTTGGGTTTTGTAAATATTTTTTAATTAATATCTATCTTAATATTAATAGTTTATAAATTTAATTTTTGATCATTATTATAATATCTATCAATTAAATTATTTATATTAAATTTATATGATATATAATTATTAATATTATTATAACAAAAAATTGTATTAAAATTTCAAAAAATTTTAAATATTATTATATTTTCAAATGTTTTAACCTATGAAAATTATAAAAAATTATAAATTTTTTTTGTTATTTTATTTATTTAAATAAAACCTATAAACCACTAAAAGCCTAAAAACATAAATCACTAAACTTCTAACGACAAAACCTATAAATACTTAAATCATTAAACTGGTATACATTAATAATAAATCATAAATCTCATTTTAATTTTTATTCAGTATAATTTCAAATTTTTATTTTTATTATTTATCAATTTATTTTATAGAAATATTAATTACAAAATAAATTATTAGTGAGACAGATCTAATTTAATTTAAACCAGTATCCCTAAATAATAAATAATAAATCTCATTTTTTTTCAATATAAATTTAAATATTCATTTTAATTATTTATTTGTTAATTTATATATAAATATTAATTACAAAATTAATTGAGTTAGACAAATATAATTTATATAAATTATTTATCATCGAAAAATTATTGACAAACTTTTTCAAAGAAAAAAAATTTCAAAACAAAAAATTATTATATATTAATATATTTTGCTTTTCTTCTGAATCATTTTAGGTTTTGTAATTATATTTTAATTGATATCTATCTTATTAATAATAGATTATTAATTTATTTTATCATCATTATTAGAATATTTATCAATAAAATTATTTATATTGAATTTATATGATATATAAATATAATGATTATTATAACTATATATTGTATTCACATTTTAAAAAAATTTAAAAATTATTATAATTTCAAAGCTTATAACCTTTGAAAATATCAAAAAAAGAATAAAAATAAATTTTTTATTATTTTATTTATTTAATAAACCTTATAAACCACTAAATGCATACACAGTTAAATTAGTAAACTTCTAAACCACATAATGCCTGAAAACATAAACCATTAAACTGCTATATACTGCTTAATAATCAATAAATCTAATTTTTATTTCTATTTATTATAATTTTAAATATTAATTTTAATTATTTATTAGTTTATTTTTATAGAAATATTTATTACAAATTAAATTATGAGAGCCACATATTTATTTTAATTTGGGTTTTGTAAATATTTTTTAATTAATATCCTCTTTTTATTAATAGTTTATTAATTTAAATTTGATCATTATTATATTATCTATCAATAAAATTGTTTATATTGACTTTATATGATATATAATTATTAATATTAAAATAACTAAATATTGGATTCACATTTCAAAAAATTTGAAATATTATTATATTTTCAAAGGTTATAACTCAAGAAAATGAGAAAAAATTACAATTTTTTTTGTTATTTTATTGTTTAAATAAAACCTATAAACCACTAAATGCCTAAAAACATAAATTGCTAAACTCCTAAATGACAAAACCTTTAAATACATAAACAATTAAACTAGCGTACATTAATAAAAAACCATAAATCTCAATTTAATATTTTTAACTATATTTTTAAATTTTTATTTTAATTATTTATCAGTTTATTTTTATAGAATTCTTAATTACAAATAAATTATTAGTGAGACAGATCTAATTTAAATAATTTATTTTTCATCAAAAAAAAAATATATCCTTATAAAAAGAGGAGAATTTTTATTAACAAAAATTTTTTATTTAGTAAAATATATTATTTTTATTTTGAATCATTTTAGATTTTGCAATTTTATTTTAATTTATATCATTCTTATCTATAATAGTTTATTAATTTATTATTGATCATTATTATAATATCTATTAATAAAATTATTTTATTGAGTTTACAATATATATAATTATTAAGATTATTTTTACTGAATATTATATTCAAATTTAAAAAAAAATTAAAAATTATTATAATTTCAAAGGTTATAACCTTCAAAAATTAAAAAAAATCAAATAAAATCAAAAAATTAAATTTTTTATTTTTTCATTCTTTAAATAAAAACTATAAATCACTAAAGGCCTAAACACTTAAATCACTAAACCCCAAATTACCTAAATACTTAAACAATTAAACTAGTATATCCTGAATAATAAATAATAAATCTCTATTTTATTTGTTTTGATTATAAATTTAAATATTCATTTTAATTATTTATTAGTTTATTTTTATAGAATTATAAATTAAAAATAAATTATGAGGAAGACAAATATAATTTAAATAATTTACATTTAATAACAAAAAATATAAACTTATAAAATTTAGCAAAACATCATAGAAAGTATTATTTTGTAATATATTTTACTTTAATTTTGAATAAATTTACATTTTGCAAATATATTTAAAATAATATTTATTTTATTATTTATAGATTTTTAATTTATTTTTTGATCATTAATATAATATATTTCAATATAATTGTTTATATTGAATTTACATGATAATCTAATTATTAACATTCAAAATTGAGAAAAAATAACAAAAATAAATTTTTTGTTATATCATTGTTTAAATAAAACTTATAACCCATTAAATGCCTAAATACATAAATATCTAAACTACTAAACCCCGAAGCCCCTAAATACTTAAACCTTTAAACTCGTAAACCTTAAATATAATTTAAATAATTTATAGAAATATTAATTACAAAAAAAATTGTGTGATACAAATATAATTTAAATAATATATTTTTCATCAAAAAAACATATAAGCTTATAAAATGATGCAAAAATTAAAAAAAATTATTATTTAGTAATAAATTTTACCTTGATTTTGAATCATTTTAGGTTTTGTAATTATATTTTAATTTATATCTATCATATTAATAAAAGTTTATTAATTTATTTTTTGATAATTGATATAATATCTATGAATAAAATAGTTTATATTTAGTTTATATTATATATAGTTATAATATTTATTATTACTAAATATTGTATTCACATTTTTAAAAAAATTTAAAATTATTATATTTTTAAATGTTATAACCTTTGAAAATTGGAAAAAATATCAAAAATAAAATTTTCATTATTTCGTTTTTAGAATAAAACCTATAAACCATTAAATGCCTAATACTTAAATCAATAACTTCTAAATCTTGAAAACCCTAAATAGATAAATTTTTTAAACATATATATCCTAAATAATAAATAATAAATAATAAATCTCATTTATATTTTTTTAATTATAATTTTAAATATTCATTTTAATTATTTATTTGTTTATTTTTATAAAAATATTAATTATAAAATAAATTATAAGTAATACAAATATAATTTATATAAATTATTTTTCAACAAAAAAATATATATAAACTTAATAAAAGAAGAAAAAAATTAAAAACAAAAAAATATTATATAGTAATATATTTTGGTTTGTTTCAGAATCATTTTAAGATTTGTAATTATATTTTAATTGATATCTAACATATTAATAATAGATTATTTATTTTTTTTGATCATTATTAGAATATTTATCAATAAAAATTTTATATTCAATTTATATGATATATAAATTTAATAATTATTATAACATAATATTGTATTCACTTTTGAAAAAAGATTTAAAATTTTTATATTTTCAAAGATTATAACCTTTGAACATGTAAAAAAAAAAAAATTTTTTTTTTTTTTGTTATTTCATTGTTTAAATAAAACCTATAAAACACTAAATGTCTAACCACTTAAATCACTATACTACAAAATCCTGATACCCCTATATAGATAATCCTTTAAACCATTATACCCTAAATAATAATTAATAAATCTCATTTTTATTTGTTTTCATTATAATTTAAAAAATTTATTTTGATTGTTATGATTTTTATTCATATATATATATTAATTATAAAATAAATTATGAGTTAAAAATATAATTTCAAAAAATAATTTTTTATCAAAAATTGATAAGCTTATAAAAAGAATAAAAATTTTAAAACATATAATTATTATTAAGTAATATATTTATCTTTGCTTTTGAATCATTTTAGGTTTTGATATTATATTTTAAATAATATCAATCTTATTCAAAATAGATTTTTAATTTATTTTTTGATAATTATAAGAATATCTATCAATAAATTTGTTTATATTGAATTTATATTATATATAATTATTATGATTATTATAAATAAATATTGTATTCACTTTTGAAAAAAATTTAAAAATTATTATATTTTCAAAGGTTATAATCTTAAAAAATGAGAAAGAATACAAAAAATAAATTTTTTATTATTTCTTTTTTAAATAAAACCTATCGATCACTAAATGTTTACTTACTTAAATCATTAACTCATAAAACCCGAAACCATTAAATACATAACCATTATAACAGCTGTATACTACTTAATAAATAATAAATCTCATTTTTATTTCTATTTAGTATTATTTTAAATATTCATTTTTTATTATTTATATATTAATTTTTTATAAAAATTAATTACAAAATAAATTTCGAGTGAGACATATATTATTTATATAATTTATTTTTAATCATAAAAAAATATAAGCTTATAAATATATGGAAAAAATTAAAAATTAAATATTATTATTTAGTAATATATTTTTGTTTTATTTTTAATCATTTTTTGTTAGGTAAATATATTTTAATTAATATTTATATTATTAATAATAGTTTATTAATTTAATTTTTGATCATTATTATAATATCTATAATTAAAATTATTTATATTGAATTTATTTGATATATAATTATTATGATTAATATAATTATACATGGTATTCACATTTTAAAAGATTTTATAAATTATTTTATTTTTAAAGGTTATAACCTTTCAAATCTGAAAAAAAATCTAAAAAAAATTTTTTATTTTTATTATATAAATAAAACCTATATACCACTAAATGCCTAAAAACATAAATTGCAAAACTCCTAAATGACAAAACCCCTAAATAATCGATCCATTAAACCTATATACCATATATAATTGTTGGGCAATTATGCTTCCATAGTAGTGAGATTCAGATACAGAAACATGGAAACAACAGAAAACAAGCCATATATATATCCCAATTCAGCAACCATCCATGATAGAATCAAAAAATGAGAAATAAAAAGCAAAAATAATGTGGTTCGCTAGTCGCTTAGTACGACTAGCTAAATCCACCAGAAAATACTTTTGCGTTATAGATTAAAGCAACAGAAATGTCCAACATTATGCAGCACACAAAATAGTCGCGATAAATCTCATAGAGAGAAGAGAGAGAGACGATGAACAGTTTCACGGGTCCAAAAACAGCCACCCGAAAATAAAATTACAAAACATTTTATATTAAAATTTTTCTCGGTTCATTTAACAGGAGTGGGTCGGATCATGAGATGGATCAGTCTCTGCTCCAATTTCGGCCCACCGTCCGGTCAGCGTGACCTCCGGTATTGTGCTACAACTGCATCCCCAGCCTCTTAATATTTCCTTTCCTGCACTTACATGAAAATATTAAAAAAGAAAAAATATTTGTTTATACTAACAGATTATCAAAAAATAAATTACATATACAGTAATAAGATATCTTATATCTCATTTTAATTTGTATTCATTATAATTTTAAATATTAATTTTAAATATTTATTAGTTTATTTTTTATATAAATATTAATTCCAAAATAATTAATTAGTCAGACAAATATAATATTAATAATTTACTTTTAATAAAAAAAATATAATCTTATAAAAAGAATTAAAAATTTAAAAACAAAAAATTATTATTTAGTAATAAATTTTACATTGATTTTGAATCATTTTAGGTTTTGTAATTATCTTTTAATTTATATCTATCATATTAATAATAGTTTATTAATTTATTTTTTGATAATTGATATCATATCTATCAATAAAATTATGTATAATTAGTTTATATTATATATAATTATAAGGATTATTATTACTAAATATTTTATTCACATTTTAAAAATATTTTAAAATTATTATATTTTCAAATGTTATAACCTTTGAAAATGTTAAAAAATAACAAAAATAATTTTTTTGTTATTTCATTGTTTAAATAAATCCTATAAACCACTAAATGCCTATATACTAAAATCAATAACTCCTAAATCTCGAAAACCCAAAATAGATAATTATTTTAAACAGGTATACACTAAATAAGAAATAATAAATCACAATATTATTTTTTTCATTATAATTTTAAATATTCATTTTAATTATTTATTCGTTTATTTTTATATAATTATTAATTATAGAATAAATTGAGTTAGACAATTATAATTTATATTATTATTTTTCATCAAAAAAATATAGATAAACTATTTAAAAGAAAAAAAATTCAAAACAAAAATTTATTATAAAGTAATATATTTTGTTTTTTTTCTGAATTATTTTAGGTTTTGTAATTATATTTAAATTGATATCTATCTTATTAATAATAGATTATTAATTTATTCTTTGATCATTATTAGAATAATTATCAATAAAAATATTTATATTGAATTTATATGATATATAAATATAAAGATTATTATAACTAAATATTGTATTAACTTTTGAAAAAAATTTAAAAATTATTATATTTTCAAAGGTTATAACCTTTGAAAATATCAAAAAATAAAAAAAAAATAATTTTTTTGATATTTTATAAATAACACGTATAAACTACTAAATGCATGCACAGTTAAATCAGTAAACTCCTAAACCCCGTAATGCCAAAATACATAAACTATTAAATCACTATATACTACTTAATAATTAGTAAATCTAATTTTTAATTCTATTTATTATAATTTTAAATATTCATTTTAATTATTTATTAGTTTATTTTTATAAAAATATTTATTACAAAATAAATTATGAGTGCGACAAATATAATATAAAAAATATATGTGCTTATAAAAGAAGTAAAAATTTAAAAATTAAAAATTTTAATTCAGAAATATATTTTACTATATTTTTGAATCAATTTGGGTTTTGTAATTATTTTTTAATTAATATCTATCTTAAAATCAATAGTTTATAAATTTAATCTTGATCATTATTATTATATATATCAATAAAATTGTTTATATTGAATTTATTTGATATATAATTATTAATATTATTATAACTAAGTATTGTATTCACATTTCAAAAAATTAATAATATTATTATATTTTCAAAGGTTATAACCTTTGAAAATAAGAAAAAATTATAGAAATTTTTTTTGATATTTTATTTTTTTAAATAAAACGTATAAACCACTAAAAGCCTAAAAACAAAAATAGCTAAAATCCTAAATGAAAAAACCTCTAAATACTTAATCCATTAAAGTGGTATACATTAATAATAAATCATAAATCTCATTTAAAATTTTATTCAGTATAATTTTAAATTTTTATTTTAATATTCATCAGTTTATTTTTACAGAAATATTAATTACAAAATAAATTATTAGTGAGAAATATCTAATTTAAATTAAACCGGTATCCCTAAATAATAAATTTTAAATCTCATTTTTTTTCAATATAATTTTAAATATTCATTTTAATTATTTATTTGTTTATTTTTATAAATATATTAATTACAAAATAAATTATGATTAGACAAATATAATTTATATTAATTATTTTTCATCAAAGAAATATACATAAACTTTTTAAAAGAAAAAAAAATTCAAAACAAAAAATTATTATATAGTAATATATTTTGCTTTGCTTCTAAATCATTTTAGGTTTTGTAATTATACTTTAATTCATATCTATCTTATTAATAATAGATTATTAATTTATTTTTTGATCATTTTTAGAATATTTATCAAGAAAATAGTTTATATTGAATTTATATTATATATAAATATAATGATTATTATAACACAAGATTATATTCACTTTAGAAAAAAATTTAAAATTTATTGTATTTTCAAAGGTTATAACCTTTGAAAATATCAAAAAATAACAAAAATAAATTTTTTGTTATTTTATTTTTTAAATAAAACATATAAACCACTAAATGCATATATAGGTAAATTAGTAAACTCCTAAATACATAAACCATTAAACCGCTATAAACTACTTAATAATTAATAAATCTAATATTTATTTTATTTATTATAATTTTAAATATTTATTTTAATTATTTTTTAGTTTATTTTTATAAAATATTTATTACAAAATAAATTTTGAGTGCGACATAATAATATATATAATTTATTTTTAATCATAAAAAAAATATATACACTTATAAAAGAAGTAAAAATTTAAAAATTAAAAATTATTATATAGTAATATATTATAGTTTAATCTTGAATCGATTTTGGTATTGTAAATAATTTTTATTAATATCTATCTTATTATTAATAGTTTATTAATTTAATTTTTGATCATTTATTAAATTATTTATCAATACAATTGTTTAATTTGAATTTATATGATATATAATTATTAATTTTAAAATAACTAAATATTGTATTCACATTTCAAAAAATATTATTATATTTTCAAGGTTATAACCTATGAAAATGATAAAAAATTACAAATTTTTTTTTGTTATTTTATTGTTTAAATAAAACCCATAAACCACTAAATGCCTAAAAACATAAATTGCTAAACTCCTAAACTACAAAACCTCAAAATTCTTAAACCATTAAACAGGTGTACATTAATAAAAAAATCATAAATCTCAATATAATTTTAAATAAGTATAATTTTAAATTTATATTTTAATTATTTATCAGTTTATTTTTATAGAAATATTAATTACAATATAAATTATTAGTGAGACATAGCTAATATAAATAAATTATTTTTCATAAAAAAAAAATATATCCTTATAAAAAGAGGGAAAATTTCAAAAACAAAAATTTATTATTTAGTAATATATTTTATTTTGATTTTGAATCATTTTAGATTTTGTAATTATATTTTAATTTATATCATTCTTATTAATAATAGTTTATTAATTTTTTTTGATCATTATTATAATATCTATTAATAAAATTATTTATATTGAGTTTACATTATATATAATTAGTAAGAATTTTATAACTAAATATTTATTCACATTTAAAAAAAAATTAAAAATTATTATATTTTCAAAGGTTATAACCTTCAAAAATTAAAAAAAACAAAAAATTGCATTTTTTATTTTTTAATTCTTTAAATAAAAACTATAAATATCAAAAGGCCTAAACACTTAAATCATTATACCCCAAAACACCTAAATACTTAAACCATTAAACTAGTATATCCTGAATAATAAATAATAAATCTCTATTTTATTTGTATTCATTATAGTTTTAAATATTTATTTTAATTATTTATTAGTTTATTTTTATAGAATTATAAATTAAAATTAAATTATGAGGAAGACAAATATAATTTAAAACAACTACTTTTAAAAAAAATTATAAACTTATAAAAAGAAGCAAAACATCAAAAAAATTATTATTTAGTAATATATTTTATTTTGATTTTGAATAAATTTACGTTTGGCAAATATATTTTAAATAAAATCTTTCTTATTAATAATAGTTTATTAATTTATTTTTTGATAATTAATATATTATCTATCAATATAATTATTTATATTGAATTTACATGATATATAATTATTAATTTTATTTTAACTAAATATAGTATTCTCATATAAAAAAAATTTAAAAATTGTTATATTTTCAAAGGTTATACCATTCAAAAATGATAAAAAATAACAAAAATAAATTTTTTGTTATATCATCATTTAAATAAAACTTATAAACCATTAAATGCCTAAACACATAAATCTCTAAACTCCTAAACCTCGAAGCCCCTAAATACTTAAACCTTTAGACTCGTAAATGTTAAATATAATTTAAATAATATATTGAAATATTTAATTACAAAAAAAATTATGAGTGATACAAATATAATTTAAATAATTTATTTTTCATTAAAAAAATATATAAGCTTATAAAAGGTTGAAAAACTAATAAACAAAAATTATTATTTAGTAATATATTTTACATTGTTTTTGAATCATTTTAGATTTTTTAATTATATTTTAATTTATATCTATAATATTAATAATAGCACATTAATTTATTTTTTGATAATTGATATCAAATCTATCAATAAAATTGTTTATATTTAGTTTATATTATATATGATTATAATATTGTATTCACATTTTTAAAAAAATTTAACATTATTATATTTTAAAAGGTTATAACCATTGAAAATGTGAAAAATATCACTAATTATTTTTTTTTGTAATTTCATTGTTTAAATAAAACCTATAAACGACTAAATGACAAAAAACATAAATCGCTAATCTCCTAAACGATAAAACCTCTAAATTCTTATTCCATTAAACTGATATAGATTAATAATAAATCATAAATCTCATTTTAATTTTTATTCAGTATAATTTTAAATATTTATTTTAATTATTTATCAGTTTATATTATAGAAATATTAATTAAAAATAAATTATTAGTGAGACGGATCTAATTTAAAGTAAACCGGTATCCCTAAATGATAAATAATAAATAATAAATCTCATTTTTTTTCATTATAATTTTAAATATTCATTTTAATTATTTATTTATTTATTTATATACAAATATTAAATACAAAATAAATTGAGTTAGACAAATATAATTTATATAAATTATTTTTCATCAAAAAAATTGTTGATAAACTTTTTAAAAGAAAAAAAAATTCAAAACAAAAAATTATTATATTGTAATATATTTTGCATTTCTTCTAAATCATTTTAGGTTTTTTAAATAAATTTTAATTGATGTCTATCTTATTAATAATATATTATTAATTTATTTTTTGATCATTATTAGAATATTTATCAATAAAATTATTTATATTGAATTTATTTGATATATAAATATAATGATTATTATAACTAAATATTGTATTCACATTTAAAAAAATTTAAAAATTATTATATTTTCAAAGGTTATAACCATTGAAAATATAAAAAAAATAAAAATAAATTTTTATTATTTTATTTTTTTAAAAAACCTATAAACCAATAAATGCATACACAGTTAAATCAGTAAACTCCTAAACTTTATAATGCCTAAATACATAATTCATTAAACTACTATATACTACTTAATAATTATTAAATCTAATTTTTATTTGTATTTATTATATTTTTGAATATTTATTTTAATTATTTTTTAGTTTATTTTTATCGAAATATTTATTACAAAATAAATTATGATAGCGGCTTATATATTTTAATTAATTTATTTTTAATCAAAAAAATATATTCTTATAAAAGAAGTAAAAATTTTAAAATTAAAAATTTTTATCCATTAATATATTTTACTTTAATTTTGAATCAATTTGGGTTTTGTAAATATTTTTTAATTAATATCAATCTTTTTATTAATAGTTTATGAGCTTAAATTTGATCATTATTATATTATCTATCAATAAAATTGTTTATATTGAATTTATATGATATATAATTATTAATATTATTATAACTAATTATTGTTTTCACATTTCAAAAAATTTTAAATATTATTATATTTTCAAAGGTTATAATCTATGAAAATGAGAAAAAAGTACAATTGTTTTTTTGTTATTTTATTGTTTAAATAAAACCTATAAACCACTAAATATCTAAAAACATAAATTGCTAAACTCCTAAACGACAAAACCTTTAAATACTTAAATTATTAAACAGGTGTACATTAATAAAAAATCATAAATCTCAATTTAATATTTATTTAGTATAATTTTAAATTTTTATTTTAATTATTTATCAGTTTATTTTTATAGAAATATTAATTACATAATAAATTATTAGTGAGACTAATCTAAATTAAATAATTTATTATATCCTTATAAAAAGAGGCAAAATTTTAAAATTAAAAATTTATTATTTAGTAATATATTTTATTTTAATTTTGAATCATTTTAGATTTTGCAATTATATTTTAATTTATTTCATTCTTATTAATAATTGTTTATTAATTTTTTATTGATCATTATTATAATATCTATTAATAAAATTATTTATATTGTGTTTACATTATATATAATTATTAAGATTATTATTAGTGAATATTATATTCACATTTAAAAAAATTACAAATTATTATAATTTCAAAGGTTATATCCTTCAAAAATTAAAAAAAAATCAAAATATTAAATTTTTTATTTTTACTTTCTTTAAATAAAAATTATAAATCACTAAAGGCCTAAATACTTCAATCATTAAACCCCAAAACACCTAAACACTTAAACCAATAAACTAGTGTATTCTGAATAATAAATAATAAATCTCTATTTTATTTGTATTCATTATAATTTTAAATATTCATTTTAATTATTTATTACTTTATTTTTATAGAATTATAAATTAAAATTAAATTATGAGGAAGACAAATATAATTTAAATAATTTACTTTTAATAACAAAATATATAAACTTATAAAATGAAGCAAAACATCAAAGAAAGTATTATTTTATAATATATTTTACTTTGATTTTGAATAACTTTATGTGATGCAAATATATTTAAAATAATATCTATCTTATTAATAATAGTTTATTAATTTATTTTTTGATCATTAATATAATATATTTCAATATAATTGTTTATATTGAATTTACTTGATATATAATTATTAAGATTATCATAACTAAATATAGTATTCACATATAACAAAAATTTAAAAATTATTATATTTTCAAAGTTTATAACCTTCAAAAATGAGAAAAAATAACAAAAATAATTTTTTTCTTATATCATTATTTAAATAAACCTTATAAACCATTAAATGCCTAAATACATAAATATCTAAACTTCTAAACACCGAAGACCCTAAATACTTAAACCTTTAAACTTGTATACCTTAAATATAAGTTAAATAATTTATAGAATTATTAATTACAAAATAAATTATAAGTGATACAAATATAAATTAAATAATTTATTTTTCATTAAAAAAACATATAAGGTTATAAAATGATGCAAAAACTAAAAAAAATTATTATTTAGTAATAAATTTTACTTTGATTTTGAATCATTTTAGGTTTTTTAATTATATTTTAATTTATATCTATAATATTAATAATAGTTTGTTAATTTGTTTTTTCATAATTGATATAATATCTACCAATAAAATTGTTTATATTCAGTTTATATTATATATAGTTATAATATTTATTATTACTAAATATTGTATTCACATTTTTAAAAAATTTTAAAATTATTATATTTTCAAATGTTATAACCTTGAAAATTTGAAAAAATATGAAAAAAAAATTTTTGTTATTTAATTGTTTGAATAAAACCTATAAACCATTAAATGCCTAAATACTTAAATTAATATCTTATAAATCTCGAAAACCCTAAATATATAAATTTTTTAAAAATATATATCCTAAATAATAAATAATAAATCTCATTTTTATTTTTTTCATTATAATTTTAATTATTTACTTGTTTATTTTTATATAAATATTAATTACAAAATAAATTATAAGTTATACAAATATAATTTATATAAATTATTTTTCCACAAAAAAATATAGATAGACTTAATAAAAGAAGAACAAAATTAAAAACAAAAAAATATTAAATAGTAATATATTTTGCTTTGATTGTGAATCATTTTATGTTTTGTAATTATATTTTAATTGATATCTAACTTATTAATAATAGATTATTAATTTATTTTTTGATCATTATTAGAATATTTATCAATAAAAATGTTTATATTGAATTTATAAGATATATAAATTTAATAATTTTTATAACTAAATATTGTATTCACATTTGAAAAAAGTTTTAAAATTTTTATATTTTCAAAGTTTATAACCTTTGAACATGTGAAAAAATAAAAAAATATTTTTTTAATTTCATTGTTTAAATAAAACCTATAAATCACTAGATGCCTAAACACTTAAATCACTAAACTACAAAGTCCCGATACCCCTATATAGACAATATTTAAAACCGGTATACCATAAATAATAATTAATAAATCTCTTTTTTATTTGTTTTCATTATAATTAAAAAAATTCATTTTGATTGTTAAGTTTTTTATTTATATATATATATATTAATTATAAAATAAATTATGAGTTAAAAATATAATTTATAAAAGTTATTTTTCAACAAAAAATACATAAGCTTAAAAAAAGAATAAAAATTTAAAAACAAATAATTTTTATTAAGTAATATATTTTGCTTTGCTTTTGAATCATTTTAGGTTTTAATATTATATTTTAAGTAATATCAATGTTATTCATAATAGATTTTTAATTTATTTTTTGATAATTATTAGAATATATATCAATAAAATTGTTTATATTGAATTTATATGATATATAATTATTATGATTATTATAAAGAAATATTGTATTCACTTTTGAAAAAAATTTAAAAATTATTATATTTTCAAAGGTTATAATCTTAAAAAATGGGAAAGAATACAAAAAATAAATTTATTGTTATTTGTTTTTTCAATAAAACCTATAGACCACTAAATGTTTACTTACTTAAATCAGTAGCACATAAAACCCAAAACCCCTAAATACATAAACCTTATAATAGCTGTATACTACTTAATAAATAATAAATCTCATTTTTATTTTTATTTATTATAATTTTAAATATTCATTTTAATTATTTAAATTTTAATTTTTTAGAAAAATTAATTATAAAATAAATTTAGAGTGACACAGATATTATTTAAATAATTTATTTTTAATCATAAAAAAATATAAGCTTATAAAAAGATGGCAAAGTTTAAAAATTAAATATTATTATTTAGTAATATATTTTTTTTTTGATTTTGAATCATTTTGTGTTTTGTAAATATATTTTAATTAATATTTATATTATTAATTATAGTTTATTAATTTAATTTTTGATCATTATTATATATCTCTCATTAAAATTATTTATATTGAATTTGTATGATATATAATTAATAAGATTAATATAATTATACATGGTATTGACATTTCAAAAGATTTTAAAAATTATTTTATTTTCAAAGGTTATAACCTTTGAAAATCTAAAAAAAATCAAAATAAAAATTTTTATTTTAATTATATAAATAAAACCTATATACCACTAAATGCCTAAAAACATAAATTTCTAAACTTCTAAACGACAAAACCCCTAAATAATCGATCCATTAAACTGGTATACCATATATAATTGTTTGGCAATTGTGCTTCCACGGTAGTGAGATTGAGATACAGAAACACAGAATCAAAATAAAACTAGCAATATATATATCACAATTCAGCAACCATCCATGATAGAATCAAAAAAACAAGAAATAAATACCGAAAATAATGTGGTTCGCTAGTCGCTCAGTATGACTATCTAAATCCACCAGAAAATACTTATGCATTATAGATTAAAGTAACAGAAATGTCTTATAGTATGTAGCACACACAATAGTCACAATAAATCGCAAGGAGAGAAGAGAGAGAGACAATGAACAGTTCCACGGGTACAAAAACAGCCACCCGAAAATAAAATTACAAAACATTTTATATTAAATTTTATCTCAGTTCATTTAATCGGAGTGGGTCGGATCATGAGACGGGTCAGGCTCTGCTTCAATTTCGTCCAGTTGTACGATCAGCAAGACCTCCGTTATTGTGCTATTGCTGCATCCCCGACCTCTTAATATTTCCTTTCCTATACTTACATGAAAATATTAAAAAAGAAAAAATATTTGGTTATACAAATAGATTATCAAAAAATAAATTACATATACAGCAATAATAAATCTTAATTCTCATTTTAATTTGTATTCATTATAATTTTAAATATTCATTTTAAATATTTATTAGTTTTTTTATATAAATATTAATTATAAAATAAATAATTAGTCAGACAAATATAATATTAATAATTTACTTTTAATAAAAAAAAATAATCTTATAAAAAGAAGTAAAAATTTAAAAACATAAAATTATTATTTAATAATAAATTTTAAATTGATTTTGAATCATTTAAGGTTTTGTAATTATAATTTAATTTATATCTATCATATTAATAATAGTTTATTAATTTATTTTTTGATAATTGATATCATATCTATGAATAAAATTGTTTATATTTAGTTTATATTATATATTATTATAATGATTATTATTACTAAATATCATATTCACATTTTTAAAAAAATTTAAAATTATTATATTTTCAAAGGTTATAACCTTTGAAAATGTGAAAAATTATCAAAAATATTTTTTTTTGTTATTTCATTGTTTAAATAAAACCTATAAACCACTAAAAGCCTAAAACCATAAATTGCTAAACTCCTAAATGATAAAACCTCTAAATACTTATTCTATTAAACTGGTATAGATTAATAAAAAATCATAAATCTCATTTTAATTTTTATTCAGTATAATTTAAAATTTTTATTTTAATTATTTATCTATTTATTTTTATAGAAATATTAATTACAAAATAAATTATTAGTGAGACAGATCGAATTTAAATTAAAAATGTACCCTAAATAATAAATAATAAATCTCATTTTTTTTCATTATAATTTTAAATTCATTTTAATTAATTATTTGTTTATTTATATATAAATATTAATTACAAAATAAATTAAGTTAGAAAAAAATAATTTATATAAATTATTTTTCATCTAAAAATTAAAGATACACTTTTTAAAAGAAAAAAAATTTCAAAACAAAAAATAATTATATAATAATATATTTTGCTTTTTCTTCTGAATCATTTTACATTTTTTAATTATATTTTTATTCATATCTATCTTATTAACAATAGATTATTAATTTCTTTTTTGATCATTACTAGAATATTTATCAATAAAATTGTGTATATTGAATTTACATGATATATAATTATTAAGATTATTATAACTAAATATTATATTTACATTTGAAAATAATTTAAAAATTATTATATTTTTAAAGGTTATCATCTTTGAAAATGAGATAAAATCAGAAAAATTAATTTTTTGTTATTTTATTGTTTATATAAAAACCTATCAACTACTAAATTCCTAAACACTTAAATCATTAAACTCCTAAACCCCAAAACCTTTAAATACTTATATATTTAAACCATCTTTAAAGGTTTAAGTATTTATAAATAAAATATAAATATCTATCAATAAATAATAGTTTATTAATTGATTTTTTGATTATTATTATATTTATATTTATATTTAGTTTATTAATATCTATCAATAAAATTGTTTATTTTTAATCTACATGATATATAATTATTAAGTTTATTTTAACTAAATATTGTATTCACACTTGAAAAAAATTTAAAAATTATTATATTTATAAAGATTATAACATTCAAAATTGATAAAAAATTTGAAAAATAATTTTCTTGTTATTTCATTATTTAAATAAAACATATAAACTACTAAATGCCTAAACACTTAAATCACTAAACTCCTAAATACTTAAACCATTAAACCAGTATACCCTAAATAAATAATCATAAATCTTATTTATATTTGTATTCATTATAATTTTAATATTCATTTTAATTATTTATTAGTTTATTTTTATAGAAATATTAATTGCAAAATAAAATAATGAATGAGACAAATTTATTTAAATAATTTATCTTCATCAAAAAAATTTATTAGCGTATAAAAAGAATCAAAAATATAAAAATAAAAAATTATTATTTAGTAATATATTTTACATTGATTTTGAATCGTTTTAGGTTTTGCAAATATATTTTAATTAATATCTATAATATTAATAATATTTTATTAATCTATTGTATGATCAGTATTATAATATCAATCAATAAAATTATTTATATTGAATTTACATGATATTTAATTTTTATGATTATTATAATTAAATATTGTATTAACATTTGAAAAAAAAATTAAAAATTAAAAATTTTCAATGGTTATAACCTTGAAAATGAGAAAAAATCATAAAAATAATTTTTTTATTAGTTAATTAATTAAATAAAACCTATAAACAACAAATTACGGAAATACTTAAATTACTAAACTCCTAAACCCTGATACTGCTACACCACACACACATAGCGACGGACCATAGTACACTCGTGCACATATTCTTATCCATCTTGGTGTAGCATTTAGATGGGCCAGCAAGTCCTGGAAGTAGCCATAAGTATGGGCCACCAGCTTGTAGAGGGCCCCACTAGAAAGCCGGGATGATAACATTCAGACAACTGACGAGACCGAGCAAAGTGGTCGAGAGTAAATCCAGAAGTAGCTAGGAGTGGGTCCCACAAGCCATATCAGGCAGCATAAAGGGCCAACCAACAGTCACCCAACAGGAGTAGCGGGTAATCCATGATTAAGTGGAGAGCCTGCAAAATCCGAAGCATAACCAAGCAGGGCCAGTAAGAAATGGAGTCTAGACCAGCCACACGGGAGCGAAAGATTCAATCTTGTAGTTTATGTTTGTAGTCTTATTTGTATTTTGGACTTTGTATCCAGCATGTACTTGTAGAGATGGATCATGACATACTCACACACACAATCTTGTCTATTCTTTTTGTAGCATGCAATGAGGGCAACTGGACCCATTAATATCTCTAAGTGGGGCCCACTAATGCATTTGGTAAATACACATTAGGCGATGCTACACTCTCTGGAGCAGAAGACCCATCTTTATAGCATTTTGTAATTTTACTTGTATTCTAGCTTAGTTGTAATCGTAGATAATTAGACTATGAGATGGACCTCATCACACATGCACACCGATGCATTCGTATTTTTTGATATTTTGTTGGTGCAACGAATAGTAACTTATTGGACCTCGAGGAGGAAGCATTCTAACCCAAGAGATACTCTTTTGAGGATCATGGAGCAAAGGAATGTGGAATTCAGAGGTGAGAATGAATTGACAAAGTGTCGTAGATATGGACATGTGGATTTATAGGTATTCAGTTTTAAATGTATTCGATTGCATAGCAATGACATAGGAAAACGCTTGATGCTGCATGTAACACACATGCACAATCTTATATTTGCATAGCTTTAATAAGGTGCATCATTCAGGTTCCTCTAAAAGGCTTGGACAAATCCGAATGGAAAGGACGCAATGCGCATAATGACTCAAAGCCAACTTTGAAGTCCGGGAATGTCAGGTCATTTTAGTTGTATTCGTACGCTTGGAATTATTAGGCATTACGTTTTTTATGTATTTTATGCATAGAATCATTAAGGTGCGTAGGATTTGTTGGGCTGTCCTAAATTAGTCAGCTTTTTAGTCTCTTGTAAGTTGTGTGCCTAAATGATAAATAACGTGTGTATTTTCCAAAAAAAAACAAAAAAAACCATAAACCCTAAACTTTAAATCCTAAACCTTAAACCATAAACTATAACCCTAACCCATAAACCCTAAATCCTAAATCTCATGTTTTGCACTTTTATAATCAAATGACTAAGTGTTAAATTTAAATTGAAATTCACAACTTTTAGGAATGTCACATATTTATTTTTTTGTATATGTAACACAAAGTCATGACTCAAGGGGTGAGTTATGGATTCAATCACTTTCTTGCTTTAGATTATGGTAGCATTAGCAATGGTCATGATTGTATATTTTGTCTCTAGAACACAAAATCATATCGATGAGAATATGCCATAACTTGTGTCTCTCTATTGAACATATTGTTATGGCACTAAGAATGATCATGAATACATATTTAATCACTATAATACTAGGCCACAGAATTGGATATGACCATAGCTTGTGCATTTTATCTTTATATTGCATAGTCATTGCACTAGGAATGAATGTAACTTTGGACATTCCTCAAGAGCAAAAGTCATGACCCTAGAAATACTTAAAGCATAAGTACTACTCTTTATAACTTTCTATAGCTAAATTCTTAGGATTGAAATATCACTATCGCTTTTTCCTTTGATTTGTGAGCTCGAGTGTCAATATGCAAGACTAATATTTTGAGCAATGATTAAAACCTTTTATACATTTGAATATGATTCATTTACACCTTTTTTGGGTATTTTGAGCTTGTATACATAACTCATTTAATATAAAAAGAAAGAAATGATACTTTTCATATCCATTAGGATATAAAAAAAGGCTTAGACATTCCAATAAAATAAATTTTTTGATTCTTGATTGAAAGAGAGCCCATACTTCTTGCCCTGCTCAAACTGCCATGGGGCTAGTTTGTTCTAATCAGCTACAAGGTGGTAATTTTTTTAGAGGTGAACTATGTTTTAAAAAAATTGCTTTTAGTGTGTGCATGAGTGATATTTTAGACGAAATTACAATAATCAATATAAATAGCATCCTCAACAACTAGCTATTTCAACACATAGCAGTACAACTTTGGTTTAGTCTGTTAGCGTACATTAGTCAAATTACCTTTGATAGCCCAGTGATTCAACATCAAATATGACGAGACATAATATAGATAAAGTAAAAGCTCCTATTATTTTGGTTAGAGCTTTAGCAATCATTTTAGAGTTGAGAGAGGAACAAAATAAATTATTTTAATATTCAGTATAATTTTAATTTTTATTTTAATTATTTATCAGTGTATTTTTATAGAAATATTAATTACAAAATAAATTATTAGTGAGACAGATCTAATTTAAATTAAATCGGTATGTCCTAAATAATAAAGAATAAATCTTATTCTTTTTTCATTTTAATTTTAAATATTCAAATTAAATAATTTATTTGTTTATTTTTATATAAATATTAATTACAAAATAATTTATGAGTTACACAATAATAATTTATATAAATTATTTTTCATCAAAATAATATAGATAAACTTTTTAAAAGAAAAAAAGAATTTTAAAACAAAAAATTATTATATAGTAATATATTTTGCTTTGCTTCTAAATCATTTTAGGTTTTGTAAATATATTTTAATTGATATCTAACTTATTAATAATAGATTATTAAGTTATTTTTCATCATTATTAGAAAATTTATCAAAAAAAATGTTTATATTGAATTTATATGCTATATAAATATACTTATTATTATAACTAAATAATGTATTCACTTTTAAACAAAAATTTAAAATTATTATATTTTCAAAGGTTATAACCTTTGAAAATGTTAAAAAAAATAAATTTTATGTTATTTCATTTTTGAAATAAAACCTATAGATCATTAAATTCTTACTTACTTAAATCAGTAAGCTCATAGATCCCGAAACCCCTAAATACATTAACCTTTTAACATTTATATACTACTTTATAAATAATAAATCTCATTTTTATTTCTATATTATTATAATTTTAAATATTAATTTTAATTATTTATTTAATTTTTTATAAAAATTAATTAAAAAAATTTCGAGTGAGACAAATATTATTTAAATAATTTATTTAAAAAAAATATATAAGCTTCTAAAAAGATTCAAAATTTTAAAAATTAAATATTATTATTTAGTAATATATTTTGATTTGATTTTTAATAATTTTGTGTTATGTAAATACATTTTAATTAATATTAATATTATTAATAATATTTTATTAATTTAATTATTGATCATTATTATAATATCTATCATTAAAATTATTTATATTGAATTTATATGATATATAATTTGTAAGATTAATATAATTATACATGTTATTCACATTTCAAATAATTTTAAAAATTATTTTAATTTCAAAGGTTATAAACTTTGAAAATCAGAAAAAATCAAAAATAAAATTTTTATTTTTTATTATAAAAATAAAACATATAAACCACTAAATAATCAAACCATTAATCCGGTATACCATATATAATAAATCATAAATCTCATTTTAATTTGTATTCATTATAATTTTAAATATTCATTTTAATTATTTATTTGTTTAATTTTTATAGAAATATCAATCACAAAATAAATAATGTGCGAGACAACTATAATTTTAATAATTTATTTTGTATCAAAAAAAATATAAGCTTATAAAAAGAAGAAAAAATTTAAAAACAAAAAAATTATTATTTATTAATATATTTACTTTAATTTTGAATCATTATATATAGATTTTGCAATAATATTTTAATTATTATTAATCTTATTAAGAATAGTTTATTAATTTGTTATTTGATCATTTTTATAATATCGAACAATAAAATTACTTATATTCAATTAAAATGTCTTAGAATTATTAAGTTATTATAACTAAATATTATATTCACATTTTAAAAAAATTTAAAAATTATTATATTTTCAAAGGTTATTACCTTCAAAAATTATAAAAAATCACAAAAATAATTTTTTTATTATTTTATTATTTAAATAAAACTTATAAACCACCAAATGCCTAAACATTTAAATCTCTAGACTCCTAAACTTCAAAACCTCCTAAATAATAAATCCATTAAACCTATATAACCATAATAATAAATAATAAATAATAAATCTCATTTTTATTTATATTCATAATAATTTTAAATATTGATTTTATTTATTTTTTAGTTTATTTTTATAGAAATAATAATTACAAAATAAATAATGAGTGAGACATATGTAATTTAAATAAATTATTTTTTATGAAAAAAAATATAAGCTTATAAAAATAAACAAAATTTCAAAAATTTAAAATTTTATTTAGTAATATAATTTACTTTGATTTTGAATTATTTTGGGTTCTGCAAATATATTTTAATTAATATCTGTCTTATTAATAATAGTTTAATAATTTTATATTTTGATCATCAAAATAATATATATTAATAAAATTTTTTATATTGAATTTACATAAAATGTAATTATTAATATTTTTTTAACTAAGTATTGTATTCATATTTTAGAACTATTAAAAAATTATTATATTTTCCATGGTTATAACCTTTGAAAATCACGAAAATTCATAAAAATAAATTTTTTGTTATTTCATTGATTAAATAAAACCTATAAATCAATAAATAAAACCTAAATGTGTAAAAATATAAATAAATATACTCATTAACCCCAAAACCACAATAAACTTAAACTATTAAATAGGTATACCCTAAATAATTAATCATAAATCTCATTTTTATTAGTATTATTTATAATTTTATATATACATTTTAATTATTTATTAGTTTATTTTTATAGAAATATAAATTAAAAAATAAATTAATAGTTAGACAAATATAATTTAAATAATTTATTTTTCACCAAAAAATATATAAGCTTAAATATGGATACAAAAATTTAAAAAATTAAAATTAATATTTAGTAAAATATTTCACTTTGATTTTGAATCATTTTAGGTTTTGTAAATATATTTTAAACAATATTTATCTTAATAATAATTATTTATTAATCTTTTGTATGCTCATTATTATAATATATATCAATATAATTGTTTATATTGAATTTACATGATATATAATTATTAAGATTACCATAACTAAATATATTATTCATATTTAAAAAAAATTTAAAATTTTTATAGTTTCAAAGGTTATTTCCTTCAAAAATGAGAACAAATAACAAAAATTTTTTTTTTGTTATTTTATTTTTTAAATAAAACCTATAAAATACTAAATGCCTAAACACTTACATCACTAAATTCTTAAATCCAAAAACTATTAAATATATAATCTTTTAAACTTGTATATTGTATCTTATTAATAATATCTATCTTATTAATATATTTTACTTTGATTTTGCATCATTTTAGGTTTTGCAAATAAATTTTATTTAATATATATCTTATTAATAATAGTTTATTAATTTATTTTATTATCATCATCATAATATCATTAAAAAAATTATTTATATTGAATTTACATATTAAATAATTATTTAGATTATTATAACAAAATAAAAATTATTCAAATTTAAAAAAAATTCAAAAATTATTAAGTTTTCAAAGTTTATAACTTTTGAAAATGTAAAAAAATAAAAAAATAAATTTTTTTTTATTAAATTTTTTAAATAAAATCTATAAACCACAAAATACCTAAATTCATAATGACTAAACTCCTAAACCCCGAAGTCCATAAATACATAAGCCTTTAAATTAGTATACTCTAAATAATAAATAATAAATCTCATTTTTATTAGTATTCATTATAATTTTAAATATTCATTTTAATTTTTTATCAGTTTATTTTTATTGAAATATTAATTAAAAAATAAATTATTAGTGAGACGGATATAAATTAAATAATTTATTTTTCATCAAAAAAATATAAGATTATAAAAAGATGCAAAATTTTTAAAATAAAATATTATTATTTAGTAATTTAATTTAATTTAATTTTGAATAATTTTAGATTTTGCAATTATATTTTAATTTATATCATTCTAATTAATAATAGTTTATTAATTTATTTATTGATCATTATTATGATATTTATTAATAAAATTATTTATTTTGATTTTACATTATTTATAATTATCAAGTTTATTATAACTAAATATTATAATCACATTTTTAAAAAAAATTAAAAATTATTATATTTTCAAAGGTTATAACCTTCAAAAATTAGATAAAATCACCAAAGGCATAAACACTTAAATGACTAAAGCCCAAAACACCTAAATACTTAAACAATTAAACCTGTATATCCTGAATAATAAATAATAAATCTCAATTTTATTTGTATTCATTATAATTTTAAATATTTATTTTAATTATTTATTTGTTTGTTTTTATAGAATTATAAATTACAAAATAAATTATGAGGAAGACAAATATAATTTAAATAATTTATTTTTAATAACAAAAATATAAACTTATAAAAAAAGCAAAATATAAAAAAAATTATTATTTAGAAATATATACTTTGATTTTGAATAAATTTAGATTTTGCAAATATATTATAAATAATATCTATCTTATTAATAATAGTTTATTAATTTATTTATTGATCATTTTTATAATATCTAGCAATGTGATTATTTATATTGAAATTAAATGAATTATATTCATTAAGATTATTAAAACTAAATATTATATTTACAATTGAAAAAAATTTTGAAATTTTTATATTTTCAAAGGTTATAACCTTAAAAAATTAGAAAAAAAACAAAATTAAATTTTTTGTTATATCATTGTTTAAATAAAACTTATAGAGCACTAAATGTCGAAACACTTAAATCTATAAACTCTTAAACACAAAAGCCCCTAAACACTTAAAATTTTAAACTCATAAACCTTAAATATAATTTTAATAATTTATTTTTCATCAAAAAAAAATAAGCTTATTAAAATAAGCATAAACTAAAAAATAACAATTATTATTTGTTAATAAATTTTACATTGATTTTGAATAATTTTAGGGTTTGCAATTATATTTTAATTTATATCTATCATATTAATAATAGCATATTAATATATTTTTTGATAATTGATATCATATCTATCAATAAAATTGTTTATATTTAGCTTATATTATATATAATTATAATGATTATTATTACTAAATATTTTATTCACATTTTTAAAAAAATTTAAAATTATTATATTTTAAATGGTTATAACCTTTGAAAATGTCAGAAAATATCAAAAATAATTTTTTTGTTTTTTCATTATTTAAATAAATCCTATAAACTACTAAATGAATAAATACTTAAGTCAATAACTTTGAAATCTTGAAAACCCTAAATAGATAATTCATTTAAACTGGTATACCCTAAATAATAAATAATAAATAATAAATCTCAATATTATTTTTTTTCATTTAAATTTAAAATATTCATTTTAATTATTTATTCATATATTTTTATTAAATATTAATTACAATATAAATTATGAGTTAGAAAAATCTAATTTATATAAATTATTTTTCATCAAAAAATATAGATAAACTTATAAAAAGATGATATAATTTCAAAACAAAAATTTATTATATAGTAATATATTTTGCTTTAAATCTGAATCATTTTAGGTTTTGTAATTATATTTTAATTGTTATCTATCTTATTAATAATAGATTATTAATTTATTTTTTGATCATTATTAGAATATTTATCAATAAAATTATTTATATTGAATTTATATGAAATATAAATATAATGATTATTATAACTAAATATTGAATTCACTTTTGAAAAAAATTTAAAAATTATTATATTTTCAGAGGTTATAACATCTAAAAATATCAAAAAATAAAAAAAAATAAAATTTTTGTTTATTTATTTTTTAAATAAAACCTATAATAACTAAATGCATACATAGTTAAGTTAGTAAACTTTTAAACATCGTAATGCCTAAATACATAAACCATTAAACTGCTATATACTACTTAATAATTATAAATCTAATTTTTATTTCTATTTATTAAAATTTTAAATATTTATTTTAATTATTTATTAGTTTATTTCTATAGAAATAATTATTGCAAAATACATTACAAGTGTGAGAAATATAATTTAAAAAATTTATTTTTAATCAATAAAAGTATTTATGCTTATAAAATAAGTAAACATTTAAAAGTTAAAAATTATTATTAAGTAATATTTTTTACATTAATTTTGAATCAATTTGGGTTTTGTAAATATTTTTTAATTAATATCTATCTTATTATTAATAGTTTATGAATTTAATTTTTGATCATTATTATAATATCTAGCAATAAACTTATTTATATTCTAATTATATGATATATAATTATTAATATTATTATAACTAAATATTATATTCATATTTCAAAAAAGTTGAATATTATTATATTTTCAAAGGTTATGACCTATGAAAATGAGAAAAAATTACAAATTTTTTTTTGTTATTTTATTGTTTAAATAAAACCTATAAACCCCTAAATGCCTAAAAACATAAATCGCTAAATTTCTAAATGACAAAACCTCTAAATACTAAAAAAACTAAACTGGTATACATTAATAATAAATCTTAAATCTCATTTTAATTTTTATTCAGTTTAATTTTAAATTTTATTTTAATTATTTATCAGTTTATTTTTATAGAAATATTAATTACAAAATAAATTATTAGTTAGATTGATCTAATTTAAATTAAACCTGTATACCCTAAATAATAAAACTCATTTTTTTATTATAATTTTAAATATTCATTTTAATTATTTATTTGTATATTTTTATATAAATATTAATTACAAAATAAATTATGAGTTAAACAAATATAATTTATATAAATTATTTTTCATCAAAAAAAATATAGATAAATTTTTAAAAACTAATTTCAAAACAAAAAATTATTATATAGTAATATATTTTCCTTTGCTTATGAATGATTTTAAGTTTTTTAATTATATTTTAATTGATATCCATCTTATTAATTATAAATTATTAAATTATTTTTTGATCATTATTAGAATATTTTTCAATAAAAATGTTTATATTTAATTTATATGATATATAAGTATAAATATTATTATAACTAAATATAGTATTCACTTTTGAAAAAAATTTTAAAATTATTATATTTTCAAAGATTATAACATTTGAAAATGTCAAAAAATAAAAAAAATAATTTTTTTTGTTATTTCATTGTTTAAATAAAACCTATACACAACTAAATGTCTAAGCTCTTAAATAACTAAATAACAAAATCTCGATACCCCTATATAGATAATCCTTTCAACTGGTATAGACTATATAATAATTAAACAATCTCATTTTTATTTATTTTCATTATAATTTAAAAAATTAATTTTGATTGTTTAGTTTTTTATTTATATATATATATTAATTATAAAATAAATTATGAGTTAAAAATATAATTTATTAAAAATATTTTTCATCAAAAAATAGATAAGCTTATAAAAATCATAAAAATTTAAAACAAATAATTATTTTTTAGTGATATATTTTATTTTCCTTTTGAATTATTTTTGGTTTTGTTATTATATTTCAAGTAATATCAATCTTATTCATAATAGATTTTTAATTTATTTTTTGATAATTATTCAAGTAATATCAATAAAATTATTTATATTGGATTAATATGATATATAATTATTATGATTATTATAAATATATATTGTATTCACTTTTGAAAATAAATTTAAAAATTTTTATATTTTCAATGGTTATAACCTTAAAAAATGAAAAAAATAATAAATATAAATTTTAAGTTATTTCATTTTTAAAATAAAACCTATAGATCACTAAATGCTTACTTACTTAAATCAGTAAGCTGATAGACCCCGAAACCCCTAAATACATAAACCTTTTAATAGCTATATACTACTTAATAAATAATAAATCTCATTTTTATTTCTATTTATTATAATTTTAAATATTCATTTTAATTATTTATAGTTTAATTATTTAGAAAAATTAATTACAAATAAAATTTTGACCGAGACAAATATTATTTAAATAATTTATTTTTAATCAATAAAAAATATAAGATTATAAAAAGAAGGAAATATTTGAAAATTAAATATTATTATTTAGTAATATATTTTGATTTGATTTTGAATCATTTTGTGTTATGTAAAAATATTTTAATTAATATTTATATTATTAATAATAGTATATTAATTTAATTTTTCATCATTATTATACTATCTATCATTAAAATTGTTTATTTTGAATTTATATGATATATAATTAGTAAGATTAATATAATTATACGTGGTATTCACATTTCAAAAAATTTAAAAATTATTTTATTTTTAAAAGGTACCTTTGAAAATTAGATAAAATCAATTTTTTTTTATATAAATAAAAACTATAAACCACTAAATGCCTAAAAACATAAATTGATAAACTCCTAAATGACTAAACCCCTAAATAATCAAACCATTAAACCGGTATACCACATATAATAAATCATAAATCTCAATTTAATTTCTATTCATTATCATTTTAAATATTAATTTTAATTATTTATTAGTTTATTTTTTATAGAAATATTAATTACAAAATAAATAATGAGTCAAACAAATATAATTTTAATAATTTATTTATAATTAAAAAAAAATAAGCTTATAAAAAGAAGTAAAAATTTAAAAACAAAAAAGTATTATTTAGTAATATATTTTACGTTGATTTTGAATCATTATATATAGGTTTTGCAATTATATTTTAATTGCTATCAATCTTATTAATAAAAGTTTAGTAATTTATTATTTGATCATTTTTATAATATATAACAAAAAAATTACTTATATTCAATTTAAATATCTTATAATTATTAAGATTATTTTAACTAAATATTATATTTACATTTGAAAAAAATTTAAAAATTATTATATTTTCAAAGGTTATAACCTTCAAAAATGATAAAAAATCACAAAAATAATTTTTTTATTATTTTATTATTTAAATAAAACTTATAAACTAGTAAATGCCTCATCATTTAAATATCTAGACACCTTAACCACAAAATCCCCTAAATACTTAAACTATTAAACCTATATAACCTAAATTATAAATAATACATTTCATTTTTATTTGTATTCATTATAATTTTAAATATTCATTTTAATCATTTTTAGTTTATTTTTAGAGAAATATTATTTACATAATAAATAATGAGTGAGACATATAATTTAAATATATTATTTTTTATTAAAAAAAATAAGCTTATAAAAATAAACAAAATTTCAAAATTTTATAATTTTATTTAGTAATATAATTTACTTTGATTTTGAATTATTTTGGGTTCTGTAAATATATTTTAATTAATATCTATCTTATTAATAATAGTTTATTAATTTATTTTTAGATTATTATTATAATATATATTAATACAATTTTTTATATTGAATCTACAACAAATATAATTATTTAGATTATTATAACTAAGTATTGTATTAATATTTTAGAACTAAGAAAAAATTATTATATTTTTAAAGGTTATAACCTTTGAAAATCACGAAAATTCATAAAATTAAATTTTTTGTTATTTCTTTGATAAAAAAAACCTATAAACACCTAAATGTGCAAACATATAAATTAATAAACTCCTTAACACCAAAACCACAAAAAACTTAAACCATTAAATAGGTATACCCTAAATAATAAATCATATATCTCTTTTTTATAGTATTCAATATAATTTTAAATATTCATTTTAATTATTTATCAATTTATGTTTATTGAAATATTAATTACTAAATAAATTATTAGTGAAGCAGATATAATTTAAATAATTTTTTTTTCATCAAAAAATTTTTATGCTTATAAAATGAAGCAAAATTTTTAAAATAAAAAATTATTATTTAGTAATATATCTTATTTTGATTTTGAATCATTTTAGATTCTATAATTATATTTTAATTTATATCATTCTTATTAATACTAGTTTATTAATTTATTTATTGATCATTATTATAATATCTATTAATAAAATTATTGATATTTAGTTTATATTATATATAATTATTAAGACTATTATAACTAAATATTATATTCACATTTAAAAAAATTTAAAATTATTATATTTTCAAAGGTTACAACTTTCAAAATTAAAAAAATTCAAAAAATAAAAATTTTAAATAATTATTAAACCGATAATAAAATTTTAAATAAAAATTTAAAATTATAATATCTATTAATAAAATTCCTAAAGCCAAAAACACATAAATACTTAAACCATTAAACCGATATATCCTGAATAATAAATAATAAATCTCAATTTTATTTGTATTCATTATAATTTTAAATAATTATTTTAATTATTTATAAGTTTATTATCATAGAATTATAAATTACAAAATAAATTATGAGTAAAACAAATTAATTTAAATAATTTATTTATAATAACAAAAATATAAAGTTATAAAAAAAGCAAAACATTAAAAAAATTAATATTAAGTAATATATTTTACTTTAATTTTGAATAAATTTAGATTTTGCAAATATATTTTAAATAATATCTATCTTATTAATAATAGTTTATTAAATTTTTTTTGATCATTATTATAATATCTAGCAATGTAATTATTCATATTGAATTTTAATGACTTAAAAATATTAAGATTATTATAACTAAATATTATATTTACATTTGAAAAAAAATTAAAAAGTTATTATATTTTCAAAGGTTATAACCTTTAAAAATTAGAAAAATAATAAAATTAATTTTTTTGTTATATCATTGTTTAAATAAAACTTATGAACAACTAAATGCCTAAACACTTAAACCTCTAAACTCCTAAACACAAAAGCCCAACATTCTTAAACCTTTAAACTCATAAACCTTAAATATAATTTAAATAATTTATTAAAAATTAATGACAAAATAAATTATGAGTGATACAAATATAATTTAAATAATTTATTTTTCATCAAAAAAAAATATAAGCTTATAAAAAGAAGCAAAAACTTAAAAAAATTATTATTTATTAATAAATTTTATTTGGATTTTGGATATTTTTTTAATTATATTTTAATTTATATATATCATATTAATAATAGCATATTAATTTATTATTTGATAATTGATATCATATATATCAATAAAATTGTTTATATTTAGTTTATATTATATATAATTATAATGATTATTATTACTAAATATTGTATTCATATTTTTAAAAAAATTTAAAATTATTATATTTTCAAAGTTTATAACCTTTGTAAATGTGAAAAAATATCAAATTTTTTTTTTGTTATTTCATTGTTTAAATAAAACCTATAAACCACTAAATGCCTAAAAACATAAATCACTAAACTTTTAAACGACAAAACGTTTAAATACTTAAACCATTAAACTGGTAAACATTAATAAGAATTCATAAATCTCATTTTAATTTGTATTCAGTATAATTTTTAATTTTTTTTTAATTATTTATCAGTTTATTTTTATAGAAATATTAATTACAAAATAAATTATAAGTGAGACAGATCTAATTTAAATTAAAATAGTATCCCTAAATAATAAATAATGAAGCTCATTTTCTTTCATTATAATTTTTAATATTCATTTTAATTATTTATTTGTTTATTTATATATTAATATTAATTACAAAATAAATTGAGCTAGACAAAAATAATTTATATAAATTATTTTTCATCAAAAAATTATAGATAACCTTTTTAAAAGAAAAAAAATTTTCAAAACAAAAAATTATTATATAGTAATATATTTTGTTTTTTGTTCTGAATCATTTTAGGTTTTGTAATTATATTTTAATTGATATCTATCTTATTAATAATAGATTATTAATTTATTTTTTGATCATTATTAGAATATTTATCAATAAAATTATTTATATTGAATTTACATGATATATAATTATAAAGATTATTATAACTAAATATTATATTTACATTTGAAAATAATTTAAAAATTATTATATTTTTAAAGGTTAACATCTTTGAAAATGAGATAAAATCACAAAAATAAATTTTTTGTTAATTTATTGTTTATAAAAAACCGATAAACTACTAAATGCCTAAATGCTTAAATAATTAAACTTTTAAACCCCAAAACCTTAAAACCCTTAAATACTTAAACATTTAAACCATCTTTAAAGGTTTAAGTATTTATAAATAATATATAAATATCTATCAATACATAATAATTTATTAATTTATTTTTGATCATTATTATATTTATATTTATATTTATATTTAGTTTATTAATATCTACCAATAAAATTGTTTATTTTTAATTTACATGATATATAATTATTAAGTTTATTATAACTAAATATTGTATTCACATTTGAAAAAATTTAAAAATTATTATATTTATAAACGTTATAACCTTCAAAATTGATAAAAAATTTGACAAATACTTTTTTTGTTATTTAATTTTTTAAATAAAACATATAAACTACTAAATCCCTAAACACTTAAATCTCAAGACTCCTAAACCCCAAACCCCTCTAAATACTTAAACCATTAAACCTATATAACCTAAATAATAAATAATAAACTCATTTTTTTTGTATTCATTATAATATTAAAAATTCATTTTAATTATTTTTTATTTTATTTTTATAGAAATATTAATTACAAAATAAATAATGAGTGAGACATATATAATATATATAAATTATTTTTTATGAAAAAAAATATAAGCTTATAAAAATAAAAAAAATTTCAAAAATTTAAAAGTTTATTTAGTAATATAATTTAATTTGATTTTGAATTATTTTGGGTTCTGCAAATATATTTTAATTAATATCTGTCTTATTAATAATAGTTTATTAATTTATTTTTTATCATCAAAATAATATATATTAATAAAATTTTTTATATTGAATTTACATCAAATATAATTATTAAGATTATTATAACTAAGTATTGTATTCATATTTTAGAACTATTAAAAAATTATTATATTTTCAAAGGTTATAACCTTTGAAAATCAAGAAAATTCATAAAAATAATTTTTTTTTTATTTCATTGATTAAATAAAACCTATAAATCAATAAATAAAACCTAAATGTGTAAAAATATAAATAAATATACTTATTAACCCCAAAACCACAATAAACTTAAACTATTAAATAGGTATACCCTAAATAATAAATCATAAATCTCATTTTTATTAGTATTCATTATAATTTTATATATACATTTTAATTATTTATTAGTTTATTTTTATAGAAATATAATTTAAAAAATAAATTAATAGTTAGACAAATATAATTTAAATAATTTATTTTTCATCAAAAAATATATAAGCTTAAATATGGATACAAAAATTTAAAAATTTAAAATTAATATTTAGTAAAATATTTCAATTTGATTTTTAATCATTTTAGGTTTTGTAAATATATTTTAAACAATATTTATCTTATTAATAAATGTTTATTAATCTTTTGTATGATCATTATTATAATATTTATCAATATAATTGTTTATATTGAATTTACATGATATATAATTATTAAGATTATCATAACTAAATATAGTATTCATATTTAAAAAAAAATTAAAAATGTTATAGTTTCAAAGGTTATATTAAATTTTATGTTATTTTATTTTTTAAATAAAACCTATAAGCCACTAAATGCTAGGGCTGCTCATGGGACGGGACGCGATTGGGATTACAAATCTCTAGTCCATTCCCATAGTTCGGATATTTTTTTTTGAAGATCCAAAGCTATCCCATAGGTTTAAAATATCGGGATGGGAGGGGATGGAAATCGGGAATTTTGGGTAGGAGAAAATGGTTCCGGGACAGAACGGAGTTCAGACATTTTTTTTGAATTTATTTTCTTCAAACTAGCCAAGTTAGTTCATGTCGAAATCTTTTGTTGTACCATTTTTCATTCCTTAGTTATGTATCTTTCAAACTCAAATTGTGTCAATTTTGTTTTGTCAAATAGGCTGAATACCGCAAACGAGTTCCATTATCTTGTCAAAAGCTTTGATGTGTAGAAAAGGATATAAATGTTAAATAGAACGGTGTCCGAGTTATGTCCATAATTTGGTTCTTTGTTTTTTCATAAGTTGGCTTTGTTCAACCGAGTGAAAGTTAACCATAATAGCAATACTACATTTTTATACAATTACTTAAAATATTAAGATATAGCTAAAGATTACCATAATCTTTGGTTGCATCAATTACTACTTAAGTAATTGCTAAAATTAGGTTGCTTAAAATAACAAAAAAATATACAAATAATAACAACCATGATAATAATCATTTCAAAAATCCATCCCGGAACAGCAACGAAAATCTAAACCCAATTAATTATCTCTTCTACAAATCCTTCCTTTTCTTCCTTCACTGTAGAAGGACAACCAAAGATGAAAATGTGTTAATCATATAGACCTAAATTTCTAAGTTGAAAGAGTAATAAAAAACCAAAATATTACCTTATAAAATTTAATACACCCATTCCAAATTTAGTTGGCCAACTATAGTTGGAAGAATATTTGGATCTTTAGACCCCTTTGAAAATTGTAATTGAACCATATTTTTATTAAATTGAATGAAAAAAATAAGTAAAAGTGAAATTAAAATTTACAAGATTTGTATACTAACCTGATTCATTATCATCAAGGTCTTGAACAAATTCTTCAATTTCAATAGGTTTGTTTGAGCTTCTCAACCAATCTTGTAGACATATGAGGACTTCAGCTTTAATAGGTATTAAAGAACTCCTAAATTTTTATTATGTTCTTTCCCTAGGGCTAAATTTAGATTTTTAGGCCACAGTAGGTGCTATGATAGCTAATACATCCCTTCCAACATTTGCCAAAGGACACCTAACCTCATTTACCTTCCACTAGTTTAGAAGATCAAAATCAATTCTATTTTTTTCAAGTTTGTCCTCCAAGTACCTATCCAACTCTTCCAAAGCTATAACTTCTTGTTATTTCTCCAATTAAACAAAAAAATAATCAACTTTAGTATCACTACCATCAAAGAAATCATCATTTTTCTTCAACACAGTAGAAGAGAAATCATCTTCTTTTGATTCAACTTCATTTAAATCTTTATAATCATCCATCATCTCATTTAAAGCATTTATAACCTTTTTAACCAAATTTTAGGACAATTCTCACCATAATGCTAAGTGTACTTAGCATTGAGATATTTGAGCTTATATCTAGGATCCAACACTACTGCTACAAAAAGCATAATATTTGTTGACTGAAGAGAACCCAATATTTGTTGAATTTATGCCTCATTTTCATACCCATTTCAGACACCATTGTATCTCTACTATTTTCACAAAGCTCAATTTTTTTTTCAAAATTCGAATAATCTCAGGAAAATAAACACTAGAGGTAGAATAGTATGAGCTAGAAAATTTACAAGTTACCTCATAAAAAGTTTTCAAGAAACGAGCCAAAATTTTGGTGTTTGTTCAGTCTCAATCAGTTGGAACGTTTGAACCAAACTCTTTCAAAATTGTTTTTTCTTTGTCCTCCAACTAATTATATTCTTTTTGATATTTTATATCAGTTTTTAGCATCAAATAAGTTGAATTCCATCTTGTAGGACAATCTAATTGTAATTAAGATCCATATGACAAGTTTGCTTCTTCAACACATAACTTAAACATATCTAATCTTTTAGGACTACTCCTCACATATTTCACCACATCTCTAATTTTTTGAATAGCACCCTCAACTACTGCAATGTCATCTCTGACAATTAAGTTTAGGATATGAGCACAACATCTCATATGAAAATGTTCGCCTCTCAAAGGTACAACACTTTTCTTCACAAGCCTTTTTTTCAATTGTTCAACTGCAACATCATTATTTGATGCATTGTCAATAGTAATGAACATCTACTTTTTCAAACCCCATTCATTCATGCAAAACTCAATATCATTTCTAATATTAACTCTAGAATGACTTTTAATTACACAAAAGTTCAAAAGCCTTTTATGCATATTCCATTGAGAATCAATGAAATGAACAGTCAAACACATATAAGACAAATTTTGAATGCTACTCCAAGTGTCTGTAGTTAATTAAACTCTACAACAATGAGATGATATGCTCACAAATAATTTCTTCTTTTCCTTCACAAACAAAAAAACAATCCCTCAACATAGAGTGCCTAAATGGATTTTTAAATTGAGGCACACTAACTTAATAAAACTTTTTAAACTCATCCCTCTCAAAAAAACAAATAGGCAATTGATCTTTTATGATCATTTTCACCAAAGCCTCCCTAACTAGTTGTTGATCAAATTGCCAACAAGTTAAATTTTATCCTCTTAAGTAGTACCTTTAGTGACTCTCAACAAAGATTGTGACTTGTCTTTACCTTTGTAAGCTTGTATTAATTCTTTTTTGTGTGGAAATTTTTTACAAGTCTTTCTAAAGTATTTTCATAAACCCGAAGTACCTTGATCACTTTTGCCAAGTATTTATTCCTACACCATATACAAGATGCCCTACCAGTTTCATTTCCCTCTGAATCAACTAATATCTCATAAGTTTCCCAAATAGCAGACTTATACATTTTATGAGCTTGAGGTTCAGATATACCTTGAATTTCTTTTACAATTGGAATTGAAGAACCTACCATAACAATAAGAGGGTTCGTGAAAAAATGATAATTGGATTTAATAGTACTTTGATCATTTGAGATGTGATCATCTTCAATTTATTATATTTTTCGTTTACCGCTGGATTGTGCCATCTGCATTGCCATTAAATAATATGATATGTTAAGCATAAATAAATATAAATATTTCAAACAATCAAGCTCTACAAAACTGACTATAAGACATTCGGCCCACTCATTTGCCCAACCACAAAACCACAACTAGTACTCAACAAAACTAACTAAGACACATAATAATAATAATTAATCACTTAATTCTCGTCAGAAAAACAAACCAAAAGGCTGGTGGCATCTTAGACACGGTGGAGGCAACCAAAAGTGTGATGGACAAGGGCTGGACCTAACTGAACAATGGTGGAACGGCGTGAGGTGGCATGGAACTCTTCGGAATAGCAATAGGTGCGTCGGAATTGGATGGGCAGTAGCGAAATTGGTGGCATCTTCATATTATATATATATATATTATTGCTTCTATTATAGGTTTTTTAAGACAGGATGATTCTCGGTACGGATATTGCTTAAGATCCGGAACCATCCCAAAAGAAAAAATACGTGACAGAACGGGACGTGAAAAGTCAAAGTCAACAGATTTTCTAAGTCCTGATTTTATCGGGACAAGGCTTTGGGTCGGGTCGTGAATCTCCGATTCCCATGAGCTACCCTACTAAATGCATATAAAGTTAAATCAGTAAACTCCTAAACCCCGTAATGCCTAAATACATAAACCATTAAACCACTAAATACTACTTAATAATTAATAAAACTAATTTTTATTGCTATTTTTTATATTTTTAAATATTCATTTTAATTATTTATTAGTGTATTTATTTAGAAAAATTTATTACAAAATAAATTATGAATGGGACAAATATAATTCAAATAATATATTATTTATCTAAAAAAAATATAAGCTTATAAAAGAAGCATATATTTATAATTAAAAATTTTTATCAAGTAATATAAGATACTTTAATTTTGAATCAATTTGGGTTTTGTAAATATTTTTAATTAATATCAATATCAATATTAATAGTTTATAAATTTAATTTTTGATCATTATTATAATATCTATCAATAAATTTATTTATATTAAATTTATATGATTTAAAATAATTAATTTTTTATAACAAAATTTGTATTAAAATTTAATAAAATTTTAAATATTATTATATTTTTAAATGTTTTAACCTATGAAAATGATAAAAAATAATATTCAAAGTTTGATTGTCATTTTATTTTTTTGAATAAATCCTATAAACCACTAAAAGCCTAAAAACATAAATCGATAAACTCCTAATGACAAAACCTCTAAATACTTAAATCATTAAACTGGTATAAATTAATAATAAATCATAAATCTCATTTTAATTTTTATTCAGTATAATTTTAAAATTTTTATTTTAATAATTTATCAATTTATTTCATAGAAATATTAATCACAAAATAAATTATTAGTGAGACAGATCTAATTTAAATTAAACTGGCATCCCTAAATAATAAATAATAAATCTCAATTTTTTTTCATTATAATTTTAAATATTCATTTTAATTATTTATTTGTTTATTTATATATAAATATTAATTAAAAAATAAATTTAGTTAGACAAATATAATTTATTTAAATTATTTTTAATCAAAAAATTATTGATAAACATTTTAAAAGATAAAAAAATTCAAAACAAAAAATTATTATAAAGTAATATATTTTGCTTTTCTTCTGAATCATTTTAAGTTTTGTAATTATATTTTAATTGATATCTATCTTTATAATAATAGATTATTAATTCATTTTTTGATCATTATTAGAATATTTATCAATAAAATTTTTATATTGAATTTATATGATATATAATTATAATGATTATTATAACTAAATATTGTATTCACATTTAAAAAAAATTTAAAAATTATTATATTTTCAAAGGTTATAAACTTTCAAAATATCAAAAAATAATAAAAATAAATTTATTATTATTTTATTTTTTTAATAAAACCTATAAACCACTAAATGCATACACAGTTAAATTAATAAACTCCTAAACCTCATAATGCCTAAATACATAAACCATTAAACCACTATATACTATTTAATAATTAATAAATTTAATTTTTATTTCTATTTATTATAATTTTAAATATTCATTTTAATTATTTATTAGTTTATTTTTATAGAAATATTTATTACAAATTAAATTATGAGTGCGACATATATATTTTAATTAATTTATTTATAATCAAAAAATATATATGTTTATAAAAGAATTAAAAATTTAAAAATTAAAAATTATTATCCAGTAATAGTTTTTACTTTAATTTTGAATCAATTTGGGTTTTGTAAATATTTTTTAATTAATATCAATCTTTTTATTAATAGTTTATTAATTTAAATTTTGATCATTATTATATTTCTATCAAAAAAATTGTTTATATTGAATTTATATGATATATATTTATTAATATTATTATAACTAAATATTGTATCCGTCTCACTAATAATTTATTTTGTAATTAATATTTCAATAAAAATAAACATATAAATAATTAAAATGAATATTTAAAATTATAATGAATACTAATAAAAATGAGATTTATTATTTATTATTTAGAGTATACTAATTTAAAGGCATATGTATTTATGTGCTTCGGGGTTTAGGAGTTTAGTCATTAAGAATTTAGCTATTTTCTGGTTTATAGATTTTATTTTAAAAAACTAATAACAAAAAATTTATTTTTTTATTTTTTCTCATTTTCAAAAGTTATAACCTTTAAAAACTTAATAATTTTTAAATTTTTTTAAAATATAAAAATATTATTTTGTTATAATAATCTAAATAATTATATATTATGTAAATTCAATATAAATAATTTTTTTTTATAGATATTATAATGACGATAATAAAATAAATTAATAAAATATTATTAATAAGATAGATATTAAATAAAATTTATTTGCAAAACCTAAAATGATTCAAAATCAAAGTAAAATATATTAATAAGGTAGATATTAAATAAAACTATTATTAATAAGATAAAATATACAGGTTTAAAAGATTGTATTTTTATGAGTTTTGGGATTTAACAATTTAGTGATTTAAGTGTTTAGGCATTTAGTAGTTTATCGGTTTTATTTAAAAATAAAATAACAAATTTTTTTTTTTGTTATTTGTTTTCATTTTTGAAGGATATAACCTTTGAAACAATAACAATTTTTAAATTTTTTTTAAATGTGAATACTATATTTAGTTATGATAATCTTAATAATTATATATAATGTAAATTCAATATAAACAATTATATAGATATATATTATAATAATGATCATACAAAAGATTAATAAACAATTATTAATAAGATAAATATTGTTTAAAATATATTTACAAAACCTAAAATGATTCAAAATCAAAGTGAAATATTTTACTAAATATTAATTTTAAATTTTTAAATTTTTGTATCCATTTATAAGCATATATATTTTTTGATGAAAAATAAATTATTTAAATTATATTTGTCTTACTATTAATTTATTTTTTAATTTATATTTCTATAAAAATAAACTAATAAATAATAAAAATGTATATATAAAATTATAATGAATACTAATAAAAATGAGATTTATTTATTCATTATTTAGGGTATACCTATTTATAGTTTATGTTTATAGTGGTTTTGGGGTTAATGAGTTTATTTATTTATATGATTACACATTTAGGTTATATTTATTGATTTATAAGTTTTATTCAATCAATGAAATAACAAAAAAAATATTTTTATGATTTTTCGTGATTTTCAAAGGTTATAACCTTTGAAAATATAATAATTTTTTAATAGTTCTAAAATATGAATACAATACATAGTTATAATAATCTTAATAATTATATTTGATGTATATTCAATATAAAAAATTTTATTAATATATATTATTTTGATGATCAAAAAATAAATTAATAAACTATTATTAATAAGACATATTTTAATTAAAATATATTTGTATAACCCAAAATAATTAAAAATCAAAGTAAATTATATTACTAAATAAAATTTTAAATTTTTGAAAATTTGTTTATTTTTATAAGCTTATATTTTTTTTCATAAAAAATAATTTTTTAAAATTATATATGGCTCACTCATTATTTATTTGCAATTAATATTTCTATAAAAATAAACTAAAAATAATTAAAATGAATATTTAAAATTATAAAGAATACAAATAAAAATTAGATTTATTATTTATTATTTAGTTTATATATGTTTAATGGTTTAAGTATTTCGGGGGTTTTGGGGTTTAGAAGACTATTGATTTAAATATTTAGGCATTTAGTGGTCTATAAGTTTTATTTAAATAATAAAATAATAAAAAAGAGTATTTTTATGATTTTTTATCATTTTTGAAGGTTATAACCTTTGAAAATATAATAATTTTTAATTTTTTTTCAAATTTAAATATAATATTTAGTTATAATAATCTTAATAATTATAAGACATTTAAATTAAATATAAGTAATTTTATTGTTAGATATTATAAAATTGATCAAATAATAAATTAATAAACTATTATTAATAAGATTGATCGCAATTAAAATATAATTGCGAAACCTATATATAATGATTCAAAATCAAAGTAAAATATATTACTAAATATTAATTTTTTGTTTTTAAATTTTTACTTCTTTATATAAGCTTTTTTTTTGATTAAAAGTAAATTATTAAAATTATATTTTTCTCACTCATTATTTATTTTGTGATTGATATTTATATAAAAATAAACTAATAAATTATTAAAATGAATATTTAAAATTATAATGAATACAAATTAAAATGAGATTTATGATTTATTATATGTGGTATAGTGGTTTATTAGTTTTATTATTTGGAGCTTTGTCATTTAGGAGTTTATCAATTTAGGTTTTTTAGGTATTTAGTGGTTTATAGGTTTTTTTATATAATAAAAATAAAAAAACATTTTTTAGATTTATTCTGATTTTCTAAGGTTATAATCTTTAAAAATAATATAATTTTTAAAATATTTTGAAATGTGAATACTTTATATAATTATATTAATCTTACTAATTATATATCATATAAATTCAATTTAAATAATTTTAATGATAGATATTATAATAATGATCAAAAATTAAATTAATAAACTATTATTAATAATATAAATATAAATTAAAATATATTTACATAATACAAAATGATTCAAAATCAAATCAAAATATATTACTAAATAATAATATTTAATTTTTAAATTGTTTCTTCTTTTTATAAGCTTATATTTTTTTTTATTAAAAATAAATTATTTAAATAATATTTGTCTCACTCAAAATTTATTTTGTAATTAATTTTTCTAAAAAATTAAACTATAAATAATTAAAATGAATATTTAAAATTATAATAAATAGAAATAAAAATGAGATTTATTTTTTATTAAGTAGTATATAGTTGTTAAAAGGTATATGTATTTAGGGGTTTCGGGATTTATGAGCTTACTGATTTAAGTAAGTAAGCATTTAATGATCTATAGGTTTGATTTAAAAAATGAAATAACAAAAAATTTATTTTTATTATTTTTTGTCATTTTTTAAGGTTATTACCTTTGAAAATATAATAATTTTTAAATTTTTTTCAAAAGTGAAAATAATATTTAGTTATAATATTCATTATATTTATATTTCATATAAATTCAATATAACCAATTTTATTGATAAATATTCTAATAATGATCAAAAAATAAATAAATAATCTATTATTAATAACATAGATATCAATTAAAATATAATTACTAAACCTAAAATGATTCATAAGCAAAGCAAAATATATTACTATATAATAATTTTTTGTTTTGAATTTTTTTTCTTTTAAAAAGTTTATCTATATTATTTAAATTAAAAATAATTTATATAAATTATAGTTGTGTAACTCATAATTTATTTTGTAATTAAAATTTATATAAAAATAAACAAATAATTAATTAAATTTGAATATTTAAAATTAAAATGGAAAAAAAATGAGATTTATTCTTTTTTATTTAGGATATACCGGTTTAATTTAAATTAGATCTGTCTCACTAATTATTTATTTTTTAATTATATTTCTATAAAAATAAACTGATAAATAATTAAAATAAAAATTAAAATTATACTGAATAATTAAAATAATTTATTATGTTTCTCTCTCAACTCTAGAATGATTGCTAAAGCTATAACAAAAATAATAGGAGCTTTTACTTTATCTCTATTATGTCTCATCATATTTGATGTTGAATCACTAGGCTATCAAAGGTAATTTGACTCATGTACGCTAACATACTAATCCAAAGTTATACCCCTATGTGTTGAAATAGCTAGTTGTTGAGGATGCTATTTATATTGATTATTGTAATTTCTTCTAAAATATCTCTCACAGACACACTCAAAGTAATTTTTTTAAAACATAGTTCACCTCTAAAAAAACAACCTCATAGCCTATTAGAACAAACTACCCCCATGGTGGTTTGAGAAGGGCAAGAAGTATGGGCTCTCTTTCAATCAAGAATCAAAAAATTTATTTTATTGGCATGTCTAAGACTTTTTTTCATATCCTCATGGATATGAAAATTATAATTTCTTTCTTTTTATATTAAATGAGTTATTTTTACAAGCTCACAATACCCAAAAAGGTGTAAATGAATCATATTCAAATGTATAAAAGGTTTTAATCATTGCTCAAAATATAAGTCTTGCATATTGACACTTGAGGTCACAAATCAATGCAAAAAGTCATAGTGATATTTCCAATCCCAAGAATTTTAGCTATATAAATTATAAAGAGTAGTACTCGAGATTTAACTATTTATAGGGTCATGACTTTTGCTCTTGAGGAATGTCCAAAGTTACAATCATTGCAAGTACAATGACTTTGCAATATAAAGATAAAATGTACAAGCTATGGTCAAACCCAATAATGTGACCTAATATTATAGTGATTAAATATGTATTCTTGATCATTCTTAGTGCCATAACAATATGTTCAACAAAGAGACACAAGTTTTGGCATATTCTCATCGATATGATTTTGTTTTCTAGAGACAAAATATACAATCATGACCATTGCTAATGCTACCATAAACTAAAGCAAGAAAGAGATTGAATCCATAACTCACCCCTTGAGACATTACTTTGTGTTACATATACAAAAAGATAAATCTATGACATTCCTATAAAAGTTGTGAATTTCAATTTAAATTTAACACATAGTCATTTGATTATAAAAGTGCAAAACATGAGATTTATGATTTAGGGTTTATGGGTTAGGGTTATAGTTTATGGTTTAAGGTTTAGGATTTAAAGTTTAGGGTTTATGGTTTTTTTTTGTTTTTTTTGGAAAATACACACTTTATTTATCATTTAGGCACACAACTTACAAGAGACTAAAAAGCTGACTAATTTAGGCCAGCCCACCAAATCCTATGCACATTAATGATTCTAAGCATAAAATACATAAAAAAACATAATTCCTAATAATTCAAAGCGTATGAATACAACTAAAATCCCTTGGCATTCCCGGACTTCAGAGTTGGCATTGAGTCATTATGCGCACTACGTCCTTTCCATTCGGATTTGTCCACGCCTTTTGGAGGAACCTGAATGATGCACCATATTAAAACTATGCAAATATAAGATTGTGCATGTGTGTGACATGCAGCATCAAGTGTTTGCCTATGTCATTGCTATGCAATGGAATACATGTAAAACTGAATACCCATAAATCCACAAGTCCATATCTACGGCACTTTGTCAATTCATTCTCACCTCTGAATTCCACATTCTTTTGCTCCATGATCCTCAAAAGAGTATCTCTTGGTTTAGAATCTTCCTCCTCGAGCCCCAAAAAGTTAATGTATGTTGCACCGACAAAATATCAAAAAATACGCATTCATCGGTGTGCATGTGTGATGAGGTCCATCTCACAGTCTAATTATCTACGAATACAACTAAGCTAGAATACAAGTAAAATAATAAAATGCTATAAGGATGGGTCTTCTACTCCAGGGAGTGTAGCATCGCCTAATGTGTATTTACCAAATGCATTAGTGGGCCCCACTTATAAATACTCAATGGTCTAGTTACCCTCATTGCATGCTACATAAAGAATACACAAGATTGTGTGTGTGAGTATGTCATGATCCATCTCTACAAGTACATGCTGCATACAAAGTCCAAAATACCAATAAGATTACAAACATAAACTACAAGTTTGAATCTTTCGCTCCCGTGTGGATGGTCTAGACTCCATTGCTTACTAGCCATGCTTGGTGATGCTTCGGATTTTTTCGACTCTCTAATTAATCATGGATTACCCTCTACTCCTGTTGGGAGACTGTTGGTTGGCCTTCTATGCTGCCTGATAGGGCTTGTGGGACCCACTCCTAGCTACTTCTAGGTTTACTTCCGACCACGTTGCTCGGTCTCATCAGTTGTCTGAATGTTATAATCCCGACTTGCTAGTGGGGCCCTCTACAAGCTGGTGGCCCATACTTCTGGCTACTTCAAGGACTTGCTGGCCCATCTAAATGCTACACCACGATGGATAAGAATATGTGCACGAGTGTACTGTGGTTCGTTGCTATGTGTGTGTTGTGTAGTAGTATCAGGGTTTAGGAGTTTAGTAATTTAAGTATTTCGGTATTTTGTGATTTATAGGTTGTATTTAAATAATTAAATAACAAAAAAAATTATTTTTAAGATTTTTTCTCATTTTCAAGGTTATATCCATTGAAAATATTATAATTTTTAATTTTTTTTTCAAATGTTAATACAATATTTAATTATAATAATCATAAAAATTAAATATCATGTAAATTCAATATAAATAATTTTATTGATCGATATTATAATACTTATCATAAAATAGAGTAATAAACTATTATTAATATGATAGATATTAATTAAAATATATTTTCAAAACATAAAACTATTCAAAATCAATGTAAAATATATTACTAAATAATAATTTTTTATTTTTATATTTTTGATTCTTTTTATAAGCTAATAAATTTTTTTGATGAAGATAAATTATTTAAATTATATTTGTCTCATTCATTTTTTTATTTTGCAATTAATATTTCTATAAAAATAAACTAATAAATAATAAAAATGAATATTAAAATTATAATGAATACAAATAAAAATGCGATTTATGATTATTTATTTAGGGTATACCGGTTTAATGGTTTAAGTATTTAGGAGTTTAAGAGTTTAGTGATTTAAGTGTTTAGTCATTTAGTAGTTTATATGTTTTAATTAAATAATGAAATAACAAAAAAATTGTTTTTCAAATTTTTTATCAATTTTGTAGTTTATAACCTTTATAAATATAATAATTTTTAAATTTTTTTCAAATGTGAATACAATATTTAGTTATAATAAACTTAATAATTATATATCATGTAGATTAAAAATAAATAATTTTATTTATAGATATTAATAAACTAAATATAAATATAAATATAATAATGATCAAAAAATCAATTAATAAACTATTATTTATTGATAGATATTTATATATTATTTATAAATACTTAAACCTTTAAAGATGGTTTAAATGTTTAAGTATTTAAGGGTTTTGGGGGTTTGGGGTTTAAGAGTTTAATGATTTAAGCGTTTAGGCATTTAGTAGTTGATAGGTTTTTATATAAACAATAAAATAACACAAAATTTATTTTTGTGATTTTATCTCATTTTCAAAGATGATAACCATTAAAAATATAATAATTTTTAAATTATTTTCAAATGTAAATATAATATTTAGTTATAATAATCTTAATAATTATATATCATGTAAATTCAATATAAACAATTTTATTGATAAATATTCTAGTAATGATCAAAAAATAAATTAATAATCTATTATTAATAAGATAATTATCAAAAAAAATATAATTACAAAACCTAAAATGATTCAGAAGTAAAAGCGAAATATATTACTATATAATAATTTTCTGTTTTGAAAATTTTTTCTTTTAAAAAGTTTATCTATAATTTTTGATGAAAAATAATTTATATAAATTATTTATGTCTAACTCAATTTATTTCGTAATTAATATTTATATATAAATAAACAAATAAATAATTAAAATGAATATTTAAAATTATAATGAAAAAAAAGAGATTTATTATTTATTATTTAGGGATACAGTTTTAATTTAAATTAGATCTGTCTCACCAATAATTTATTTTGTAATTAATATTTCTATAAAAATAAACTGATAAATAATTAAAATAAAAATTTAAAATTATACTGAATAAAAATTAAAATGAGATTTATGATTTATTATTAATCTATAGCAATTTAATGGAATATGTATTTAAAGGTTTTATCGTTTAGGAGTTTAGCAATTTATGTTTTTAGGCTTTTAGTGGTTTATAGGTTTTATTTAAATAATGAAATAACAAAAAAAATATTTTTGATAATTTTTCACATTTTCAAAGGTTATAACCTTTGAAAATATAATACTTTTAAATCTTTTTAAAAATGTGAATATAATATGTAGTAATAATAATCATTATAATTATATATAATATAAACTAAATATAAACAATTTTATTGATAGATATGATATCAATTATCAAAAAATAAATTAATAAACTATTATTAATATGATAGATATAAATTAAAATATAATTAGAAAACCTAAAATGATTCAAAATCAATTTAAAATTTATTAGTAAATAATTATTTTTTGTTTTTAAATTTTTACTTCTTTTTATAAGATTATTTTTTTTATTAAAAGTAAATTATTAATATTATATTTGTATGACTAATTATTTATTTTGTAATTAATATTTATATAAAAAATAAACTAATAAATATTTAAAATGAATATTTAAAATTATAATGAATACAAATTAAAATGAGATTTAAGATTTATTATTACCGTATATGTAATTTATTTTTTGATAATCTGTTTGTATAACCAAATATTTTTTCTTTTTTAATATTTTCATGTAAGTGTAGGAAAGGAAATATTAAGAGGCCAGGGATGCAGTAGTAGCACAATAACGGAGGTATCGTTGACAGGATAGTTGGCCAAAATCGGAGCAGAGCCTGACCCGTCTCATGATCCAACCCGCTCCGGTTAAATGAACCGAGATAAATTTTAAAATAAAATGTTTTGTAATTTTATATTCGGGTGGATATTTTTGTACCCGTGGAACTATTCATTGTCTCTCTCTCTTCGCTCTGTGTGATTTATTATGATTATTCTGTGTGCTACATACTATAATACATTTCTGTTGCTTTAATCTGTAATGCATAAGTATTTTCTGGTGGATTTATCTAGTCATACTTGGCGACTAGCGAACCATATTATTTTTGGTATTTATTTCTTGTTTTTAGATTCTATAATGGATGGTTGCTGAATTGTGATATATATATTACTTGTTTTATGTTGTTTTTGTGTTTCTGTATCTCAATCTCACTACCGTGGAAGCACAACTGCCAAACAATTATATATGGTATGCCAGTTTAATGGATCTATTATTTAGGGGTTTTGTCGTTTATTTATATAATTAAAATAAAAATTTTTATTTTGATTTTTTTTAGATTTTCAAAGGTTATATAACCTTTGAAAATAAAATAATTTTAAAATCTTTTGAAATGTGAAAACAATGTATAATTATATTAATCTTATTAATTATATATCATATAAATTCAATATAAATAATTTTAATGATAGATATATAATAATGATCAAAAATTAAATTAATAAACTATTATTAATAATATAAATATTAATTAAAATATATTTACATAACACAAAATGATTCAAAATCAAAAAAAAAAATATATTACTAAATAATAATATTTAATTTTTAAACTTTGCCATCTTTTTATAAGCTTATATTTTTTTATGATTAAAAATAAATTATTTAAATAATATCTGTGTCACTCAAAATTTATTTTATAATTAATTTTTCTAAAACATTAAAATATAAATAATTAAAATGAATATTTAAAATGATAATAAATAAAAATAAAAGTGAGATTTATTATTTATTAAGTAGTATACAGCCGTTATAAGGTTTATGTATTTAGGGGTTTCGGGTTTTATGTGCTACTGATTTAAGTAAGTAAACATGTAGTGGTCTATAGGTTTTATTGAAAAAAGAAATAACAAAAAATTTATATTTTGTATTCTTTCTCATTTTTTAAGATTATAATCTGTGAAAATATAATAAAATTTAAATTTTTTTTCAAAAGTGAATACAATATTTATTTATAATAATCATAATAATTATATATGATATAAATTCAATATAAACAATTTTATTGATATATATTCTAATAATTATCAAAAAAAAATTAAAAATATATTATGAATAACATTGATATTACTTAAAATATAATATAAAAACCTAAAATGATTCAAAAGCAAAGCAAAATATATTACTTAATAAAAATTATTTGTTTTTAAATATTTATTCTTTTTATAAGCTTAGCTATTTTTTGTTGAAAAATAACTTTTATAAATTATATTTTTAACTCATAATTTATTTTATAATTAATATATATATATATAAATAAAAAACTTAACAATCAAAATGAATTTTTTTAATTATAATGAAAACAAATAAAAAAGAGATTTATTAATTATTATTTATGGTATACCAGTTTTAAATATTATCTATATAGGGGTATTGGGACTTTGTAGTTTAGTGATTTAAGTGTTTAGGCATTTAGTGATTTATAAGTTTTATTTAAACAATGAAATAAAAAAAATATTTTTTTATTTTTTCACATGTTCAAAGGTTATAAACTTTGAAAATATAAAAATTTTAAAACTTTTTTCAAACATGAATACAATATTTAGTTATAAAAATTATTAAATTTATATATCTTATAAATTCAATATAAACATTTTTATTGATAAATATTCTAATAATGATCAAAAAATAAATTAATAATCTATTATTAATAAGTTAGATATCAATTAAAATATAATTACAAAACCTAAAATGATTTAGAATCAAAGCAAAATATATTACTATTTAATATGTTTTTGTTTTTAATTTTTTTCTTCTTTTATTAAGTTTATCTATATTTTTTTGTTGAAAAATAATTTATATAAATTATATTTGTATAACTTATAATTTATTTTGTAATTAATATTTATATAAATATAAACAAGTAAATAATTAAAATGAATATTTAAAATTATAATGAAAAAAATAAAAATGAGATTTATTATTTAGTATTTAGGATATATATTTTTAAAAAATATATCTATTTAGGGTTTTCGAAATTTAGAAGGTATTGATTTAATTTTTTAGGCATTTAATGGTTTATAGGTTTTATTCAAACAATTAAATAACAAAAAATTTATTTTTCATATTTTTTCAAATTTTCAAAGGTTATAACATTTGAAAAAATAATAATTTAAAAATTTTTTAAAAATGTGAATACAATATTTAGTAATAATAAATATTATAACTATATATAATATAAACTAAATATAAACAATTTTATTGGTAGATGTTATAGCAATTATCAAAAAACAAATTAATAAACTATTATTAATATAATAGATATAAATTAAAAAACCTAAAATGATTCAAAATCAAAGTAAAATTTATTACTAAATAATAATTTTTTTTAGTTTTTGCATCATTTTATAACCTTAAATGTTTTTTTGATGAAAAATAAATTATTTAAATTATATTTGTATCACTCATAATTTATTTTGTAATTAATATTTATATAAATTATTTAAATTATATTTAAGGGTTACGAGTTTAAAGGTTTAAGTATTTAGGGTCTTCGGGGTTTAGGAGTTTAGATATTTATGTATTTAGGAATTTAATGGTTTATAAATTTTATTTAAATAATGATATAAGAAAAAATTTATTTTTGTTATTTTTTCTCATTTTTGATGTTTATAAACTTTGAAAATATAACAATTTTCAAATTTTTGTTATATGTGAATACTATATTTAGGTATGATAATCTTAATAATTATATATCATGTAAATTCAATATAAACAATTATATTGAAATATATTATATTAATGATCAAAAAATAAATTAATAAACTATTATTAATAAGATAGATATTATTTTGAATATATTTGCAAAACATAAATTTATTCAAAATCAAAGTAAAATATATTATAAAATAATACTTTCTTTGATGTTTTGCTTCATATTATAAGTTTATATTTTTTGTTATTAAAAGTAAATTATTTAAATTATATTTGTCTTCCTCATAATTTAATTTTAATTTATAATTCTATAAAAATAAAGTAATAAATAATTAAAATGAATATTTAAAATTATAATGAATACAAATAAAATAGATATTTATTTTTTATTATTTAGGATATACTAGTTTAATGGTTTAAGTATTTACTTGTTTTGGGGTTTAGTGATTGAAGTGTTTAGGCCTTTAGTGATTTATAGTTTTTATTTAAATAATGAAATAATAAAAAATTAAATTTTTTGATTTTTTTTTTAATTTTTGAAGGATATAACCTTTGAAATTATAATAATTTTTAATTTTTTTTAAATGTGAATATAATATTCAGTAATAATAATCTTAATAATTATATATAATGTAAACTCAATATAAATAATTTTATTAATACATATTATAATAATGATTAATAAAAAATTAATAAACAATTTTTAATAAGAATGATATAAATTAAAATATAATTGCAAAATCTAAAATGATTCAAAATAAAAATAAAATATATTACTAAATAATAAATTTTTAATTTAAAAATTTGCCTCTTTTTATAAGGATATATATTTTTATTGATTAAAAATAAATTATTTAATTTAGATTAGTCTCATTAATAATTTATTATGTAATTAATATTTCTATAAAAATAAACTGATAAATAATTAAAATAAAAATTTAAAATTATACTAAATAAAAATTAAATTGAGATTTATGATTTTTTATTAATGTACACCTGTTTAATAATTTAAGTATTTAAAGGTTTTGTCATTTAGGAGTTAAGCAATTTATGTTTTTAGACATTTAGTGGTTTATAGGTTTTATTTAAACAATAAAATTACAAAAAAACAATTGTACTTTTTTCTCATTTTCATAGATTATAACCTTTGAAAATATAATAATATTTAAAATTTTTTGAAATGTGAAAACAATAATTAGTTATAATAATATTAATAATTATATATCATATAAATTCCATATAAACAATTTTATTGATAGATATTATAATAATGATCAAATTTAAGTTAATAAACTTTTAATAAAAAGATTGACATTAATTAAAAAATATTTACAAAATCCAAATTGATTCAAAATTAAAGTAAAATATATTACTGGATAATAATTTTTAATTTTAAAATTTTTACTTCTTTTATAAGCATATATTTTTTTGATTAAAAGTAAATTAATTAAAATATATAAGCCTCTCTCAAAATTTATTTTGTAATAAATATTTCTATAAAAAAAATTAATAAATAATTAAAATGAATATTTAAAAATATAATAAATACAAATAAAAATTAGATTTATTAATTATTAAGTAGTATATAGCGATTTAATGGTTTATGTATTTAAGCATTTTGAAGTTTAGGAGTTTACTGATTTAACTGTGTATGCATTTATTGGTTTATAGATTTTATTAAAAAAATAAAATAATAAAAATTTATTTTTATTTATTTTATATCTTCAAAGGTTATAACCTTTGAAGATATAATAATTTTTAAATTTTTTTTAAATGTGAATACAATATTTAGTTATAATAATCATTATATTTATATATCAAATAAATTCAATATAAATAATTTTATTGATAAATATTCTAATAATGATCAAAAAATAAATTAATAATATATTATTAATAAGATTGACATCAATTAAAATATAATTAAAAAACCTAAAATGCTTTAGAAGAAACGCAAAATATATTACTATATAATAAGTTTTTGTTTTGAATTTTTTTTTCTTTTAAAAAGTTTATCAACAATTTTTTTAATGAAATATAATTTATATAAATTATATTTGTCTAACTCAATTTATTTTGTAATTAATATTTGTATATATATAAACAAATAAATAATTAAAATGAATATTTAAAATAATAATGAAAACAAATGAGATTTATTATTTATTATTTAGGGATACCGGTTTACTTTAAATTAGATCTGTCTCACAAATAATTTATTTTGTAATTAATATTGCTATAAAATAAATTGATAAATAATTAAAATAAAAATTTAAAATTATACCAAATAAAAATTAAAATGAGATTTATAATTTATTATTAATGTATACTAGTTTAATGATTTAAATATTTAGAGGTTTTTTCGTTAGATGTTTAGTGATTTATGTTTTTAGTCTTTTAGTGGTTTATATGTTTTATTTAAAAAAATAAAATAACAAAAAAAATTTCCATACTTTTTTATCATTTTCATAAGTTATATCATTTGAAAATATAATAATATTTAAAAGTTTGTGAAATTTTAATACATTATTTTGTTATAATAATATTAATAATTATATATCATATAAATTTAATATAAATAATTTTATTGATAGATATTATAATAATGATCAAAAATTAAATTTATAAACTTTTAATATTATGATAGATATTAATTAAAAAATATTTACAATACCCAAATTGATTCAAAATTAAAGTAACTTATATTACTTGATAATAATTTTTAATTTTTAAATTTATGCTTGTTTTATAAGCATATATTTTTATTAGATAAATAATATATTATTTAAATTATATTTGTCCCACTCATAATTTATTATGTAATAAATATTTCTAAATAAATACACTAATAAATAATTAAAATGAATATTTAAATATATAAAAAATAGCAATAAAATAGATTTATTAATTATTAAGTAGTATTAAGCGGTTTAATGTTTTATGTATTTAGGCATTATGGGATTTAGGAGTTTACTGATTTAACTTTATATACATTTAGTAGGGCTACTCTTGAGACTCGGAGATTCGCAACCCGACCCGAACTCTTGTCCCGAAAGAATCGGGACTGAGAAAAATCCGTTGACTTTGACTTTTCTCATCCCGTTATGTCATGTATTTTTTATTTTTGGATGGTTCCAGATCTTAAGCAATATCCATCCCGAGAACCGTCACTTCCTAAAAAACTGATACTAGAACTAGGAGAATATATATATATATAACATGAAGATGCCACCAATTCCACTACTGTCCATCCAATTCCGACCCACCTATTGCTGTTCCTATGAGTTCCAGGCCTCCTCACGCCATTCCAGCCGTTCTCAGTTAGGTCCAGCCCTTGTCTGTCACACTTCTGCTTGCCTCCACCGTGTCTCATATGCCACCAGCCTTTTGTTTTGTTTTTCTGATGAGAATTGAGAGATTAATTATTAATATTAAATGTCGCAGTCAATTTTGTGGAGTATTGGTTGTGGTGTTGTGGTTGGGCCGAAAGAGTGGGCTGAATGTGTTACAGTCAGTTTTGTAGAGCTTGGTTGTTTGAAATATTTATATGTATATATGCTTAACATATCATATTAATTAATGGAAATGTAGATGGCACAATCCAGCGGTAAATGAAAAATACAATAAATTGAAGTTGATCACATCTCAAATGATCAAAGTACTGGTAAATCTAATCATCATCCTTTCACAAATACTCCTATTATTACTGCAAGTTCTTCAATTCCAATTATAAAAGAAAGTCAATGTACATCTGAACCTCAAGCTCATAAAAAGTATAAGTCTACTGTTTGGGAAACTTATGAAATATTAGTTGATTCAGAGAGAATTGAAACTGGTAGGGCAGCTTGTATATGGTGTAGGAAAGAATACTTGATAAAAAGTGATCAAGGTACTTAGGGTTTATGGAAATACTTGAGAGAGACTTGAAGGAAATTTCCACCCAAAAAAAGAATTAATAGAAGCTCACAAAGGTAAAGATAAGTCACAATCTTTGTTGAGTTTCACTAAAGGTACTAGTTCAGAGGAAAACAAATTAACTTGTTAGCAATTTGATCAACAACTAGTTAGGGAGGCTTTGGTGAATATGATCATAAAAGATGAATTGCCTTTTTGTTTTGTTGAAAGGGATGAGTTCAAGGAGATTTGTGAAGTTAGTGTGCCTCAATTTAAAATTCCATCTAGGCACTCTACACCTAGAGATTGTTTTTCTTTGTTGTGAAGGAAAAGAAGAAATTATTTGATAGCATATCATCTCATTGTTGTAGAGTTTCATTGACTACCAACACTTGGACTAGCATTCAAAATTTATCTTATATATGTTTGACTGTTCATTTAATTGATTCTCAATGGAATATGCATAAAATGCTTTTGAACTTTTGTGTAATTAAAAGTCATTCTGGAGTTAATTTTAGAAATGCTATTGATTTTTGCATGAATGAAAGGGGTTTGAGAAAGTTGATCTGAATTACTGTTGACAATACATTAAATAATGATGTTGCAGTTGAACAATTGAAAAAAATGCTTGAGAAGAAAAGTGTTGTACCTTTGAAAGGCGAGCATTTTCATATGAGATGTTGTGCTCATATCCTAAACTTAATTGTCAGAGATGACATTGCAGTAGTTGAGGGCGCTATTCAAAAAATTAGAGGTGCGGTGAAATATGTGAGGAGCAGTCCTAAAAGATTAGATATGTTTAAGTTATGTGTTGAAGAAGCAAACTTGTCATATGGATCTTCATTTCAATTAGATCATCCTACAAGATGGAATTCAAATTATTTGATGCTACAAACCGATATAAAATATCAAAAAGAATATAATTAGTTGGAGGACAAAAAAAACATTTTTGAAAGAGTTTGGTTCAAACGTTCCAACTGATTGAGACTGAACAAACACCAAAATTTTGGCTCGTTTCTTGAAAACTTTTTATGAGGTAACTTGTAAATTTTCTAGCTCATACTATTCTACCTCTAGTGTTTATTTTCCTGATATTATTCGAATTTTGAAAAAAAATTTGAGCTTTATGAAAATAGTAGAGATACAATGGTGTTTGAAATGGGTATGAAAATGAGGCATAAATTCAACAAATATTGGTTCTCTTCAGTCAACAAATATTATGCTTTTTGTAGCAGTAGTGTTGGATCCTAGATATAAGCTCAAATATCTCAATGCTAAGTACACTTAGCATTATGGTGAGAATTGTCTAAAAATTTGGTTAAAAAGGTTATATTTGCTTTAAATGAGATGATGGATGATTATAAAGATTTAAATGAAGATGAATCAAAAGAAGATGATTTCTCTTCTACTATGTTGAATAAAAATGATGATTTCTTTGATGGTAGTTATACTGATGTTGATGATTTTTTTTCTTGAATTAGAGAAAGAACAAGAAGTTGCAGCTTTGGAAAAGTTGGATAGGTACTTGGAGGACAAACTTAAAAAAAGAGAATTGATTATGATCTTCTAAACTAGTGGAAGGTAAATGAGGTTAGGTGTCCTTCTTTGGAAAATATAGGAAGGGATGTAATAGCTATCCAAGCATCTACTATGGCCTACAAATCTACATTTAGCACTGGGGCGGGAACTTAAAAAAAATTTAGGATTTCATTAACACCTATTAGAGTTGAAGTTCTCATATGTCTACAAGATTGGTTGAGAAGCTCAAACAAACCTATTGAAATTGAAGAATTAGTTCAAGACCTTGATGATAATGAATCAGGTTAGTATACAAATCTTGTAAATTTTAATTTCACTTTTACTTATTTTATTCATTCAATTTAAAAAAAATATGATTCAATTAAAATTTTCAGAGTGTTCACAAGATCCAAATATTCTTCCAACTATAGTTGGCCAACTAAATTTGGAATGGGTGTATTAAATTTTATAAGGTAATATTTTGCTTTTTTATTACTCTTTCATCTTAGAAATTTATGTCTACATGATTAACACATTTTCATCTTTGGTTGTCCTTCTAAAGTGGAGGAAGAAATGGGAGGAGTTGTAGAAGAGATAATTAATTGGGTTTAAATTTTCGTTGCTGTTCCGTGATGCACATTTGAAATGATTATTATCATGGTTGTTATTAGTTGTATTTTTTTGTTATATTAAGCTGCCTATTTTTAGCAATTACTTAAGTAGTAATTGATGCTACTAATGTTTGTGGTCATTTTTAGCTATTCCTTATTATTTTAAGTAATTGTTTAAAAAATGTAGTATTGCTATTTTGGTTAATTTCATTCTGCTGAACAAAGCCAACTTGTTAAAAAACAAAGAACCAAATTAAGCTTACAACTCGGTCCCATTCTATTTAACATTTTTATTCTTTTCTGCACATCAAAGCTTTTGACAAGGTAATGGATCTCGTTTGCGGTATTCAGCCTAATTGACATAAAAAAATTGGCCCAATTTGAGTTTGAAAGATACATAACTAAGGAATGATAAATGGTACAACAATTGGTTTTGACATGAACTAACTTGGCTAGTTTGAAGAAAATAAATTGAAAAAAATGTCTGAACTCCATTCCGTCCCGGAACCATTTTATCCTACCCAAAATCCCCGATCTCCGTCCCGTCCCATCCTGATATTTTCAACCTATGGGATGTGTCTGGATCTTCAAAAAAAATTCTCTGAACTGTGGGAAGGGACTGGGGATTTTAATCCACATCCCGTCCGGTCCCATGAGCACCCCTAGCATTGAGTGGTTTATAGGTTTTATTTAAAAAATAAAATAACAAAAAAATTTTTTTTATTGTTTTTTGATATTTTCAAAGCTTATAACCTTTGAAACTATAATAAAAATTTTTTTTTTCAAATGTGAATATAATATTTAGTTATACTAATCATTATATTTTTATATTATATAGATTCAATATAAACAATTTTATTGATAAATATTCTAATAATTATCAAAAAATAAATTAATAATCCATTAATAATAAGATAGATATTAATTAAAATATAATTATAAAACTTAAAATGATTCATAAGCAAAGAAAAATATATTACTATATAATAATTTTTTGTTTTTGAATTTTTTTTAATAAGTTTATCTATATTTTTTTAATGAAAAATAATTTATATAAATTATATTTGTCTAACTCATAATTTATTTTGTAATTAATATTTATATATAAATAAACAAATAAATAATTAAAATGAATATTTAAATTTATAATAAAAAAAATGAGATTTATTATTTATTATTTAGGGATGCCGGTTTAATTTAAATTAGATTCGTTTCACTAATAATTTAGTTTGTAATTAATATTTCTATAAAAATAAACTGATAAATAATTAAAATAAAAATTTAAAATTATACTGATAAAAATTAAAATGAGATTTAAGATTTATTATTAATGTATGTCAGTTTAATAGTTTAAGTATTTAGAGGTTTTTTCGTTAGGAGTTTAGTAATTTATGTTTTTAGGCTTTTAGTGGTTTATCGGTTTTATATAAAAAAATAAAATAACAAAAAAATTTTCAATAATTGGTTATCATTTTCATAGTTTATAACCTTTGAAAATATAATAATATTTACAATTTTTTGAAATGTGAATACAATATTTAGTTTTAATAATATTAATAATTATATATCATATAAATTAATTATAAACATTTTTTTGATAGATAATATGATAATGATCAAAAATTAAATTAATAAACTATTAATAAAAAGATAGATATTAATTATAAAATATTTACTAAACCCAAATTGATTCAAAATTAAAGTAAAATATATTACCGGATAATAATTTTAAATTCTTAAATTTCTACTTCTTTTATAAGAGTATATTTTGTTTTATTAAAAAAAAATTAATTAAATTATCTTTGTCGCACTCATACTTTATTTTGTAATAAATATTTCTATAAAAATAAACTAATAAATAATTAAAATGAATATTTAAAATTATAATAAATAGAAATAAAAATTATATTTATTAATTATTAAGTAGTATATAGCAGTCTAATGGTTTATGTATTTAGGCATTACGGGGTTTAGGAGTTTACTGATTTAACTTTATATGCATTTAGTAGGGTAGCTCATGGGAATCGGAGATTCACGACCCGACCCAAAGCCTTGTCCCGATAAAATCAGGACTTAGAAAATCTGTTGACTTTGACTTTTCACGTCCCGTTCTGTCACGTATTTTTTCTTTTGGGATGGTTCCGGATCTTAAGCAATATCCGTACCGAGAATCATCCTGTCTTAAAAACCCTATAATAGAAGCAATAATATATATCTATTTTTTTTTGATGAAAAATAATTTATATAAGTTATATTTGTCTAACTTATAATTTATTTTGTAATTAATATTTATATAAAAATAAACAAATAAATAATTAAAATGAATATTTAAAATTATAATGAAAATCAAATAAAAATGAGATTTATTATTTATTATTTAGGATATACCTGTTTAAAAAATTTATCTATTTAGAGTTTTCGAGATTTAGAAGTTATTCATTTAAGTATTTAGGAATTTAATGGTTTATAGCTTTTATCTAAACAATAAAATAATAAAAAATTTATTTTTGATATATTTTCAAATTTTTAAATGTCATAACATTTGAAAATATAATAATTTTAAAATTTTTTAAAAATGTGAATACAATATTTAGTAATAATAATTATTATAACTATATATAATATAAAATAAATATAAACAATTTTATTGATAAATATTATATCAATTATCAAAAAATAAATTAATAAACTATTATTAATATGATATATATAAATTAAAATATAATTAAAAAACCTAAAATGATTCAAAATCCAAGTAATATTTATTACTAAATAATAATTTTTTTTTAATTTTTGCATCATTTTACAAGCTTATATATTTTTATGATGAAAAATATATTATTGAAATTATATTTGTCACTCATAATTTATTTTGTAATTAATATTTCTATAAATTATTTAAATTATATTTAAGGTTTACGAGTTTAAAGGTTTAGGTATTTCGGTGCTTCGGGGTTTACGAGTTTAGATATTTATGTGTTTAGGCATTTTATGGTTTATAAGTTTTATTTAAATAAAGATATATCAAAAAATTTATTTTTGATATTTTTTCTGATTTTTGAAGGTTATAACCTTTGAAAATATAATAAATTTTAAATTTTTTTTATAAGTGAATACTATATTTATTTATGATAATCTTAATAAATATATATCATGTTAATTCAATATAAACAATTATATTGATAGATATTATATTAATGCTAAAAAAATAAATTAATAAACTATTATTAATAAGATAGATATTTTTTAAAATATATTTGTAAAACATAAATTTATTCAAAATCAAAGTAAAATATAATACTAAATAATAATTTTTTTGATGTTTATCTTCTTTTTATAAGTTTAAATTTTTTGTTATTAAAAGTAAATTATTTAAACTATATTTTCCTTCCACATAATTTATTTTTAATTTATAAGTCTATAAAAATAAATAAATAAATAATTAAAATGAAAATTTAAAATTATAATGAATACAAATAAAATTGAGATTTATTATTTATTATTCAAGATATACTAGTTTAATGGTTTAAGTATTTAGGTGTTTTGGGCTTTAGAGAATTAAGTATTTAGGACTTTAGTGATTTATAGTTTTTATTTAAAGAATTAAAAAATAAAAAATTAATTTTTTTGATTTTTTGAAATTTTTGAAGGTTATAACCTATGAAAAAAATAAAAATTTTTAATTTTTTTTAAATGTTAATATAATATAGAGTTATAATATTCTTAATAATTATATATAATGTAAACTCAATATGAATAATTGTATTAATAGATATTATAATAATGATCAATAAAAATTAATAAACTATTATTAATAAGAATGATATAAATTATAAAATAATTGCAAAAACAAAAATGATTCAAAATTATAATAAAATATATTACAAATTAATAAATTTTTGTTTTTAAAATTTTGCCTCTTTTTATAAGCATATATTTTTTTTTGATAAAAAATAAATTATTTAAAATAGATATGTCTCACTAATAATTTATTTTGTAATTAATATTTCTATAAAATAAATTGATAAATAATTAAAATAATAATTTAAAATTAAACTTAAATAAAAATTAAAATGAGATTTATGATTTATTATTAATGTATACTAGTTTAATAGTTTAAGAATTTAGACATTTTGTCGTTTAAGAGTTTAGCGATTTATGTTTTTAGGCATTTAGTGGTTTATAGGTTTTATTTAAACAATAAAATAACAAAAAAAAATTTCTAATTTTTTATCATTTTCATATGTGATAACCTTTGAAAATAAAATAATATTAAAAATTTTTAAAATATGTGAATACAATATTTAGATATAATAATTTTAATAATTATATATCATATAAATTCAATATAAATAATTTTATTGATAGACATTATAAAAAATCAAAAATTAAATAATAAACTATTAATAATATGATAATTATTAATTAAACAATATTTACAAAACCCAAATTGATTCAAAATTAAAGTAAAATATATTACTGGATAATAATTTTAATTTTTAAAATTTTACATCTTTTATAAGCGTATAATTTTTTTTATTAAAAATAAATTATTTAATTTATATTTTTCGCACTCATAATTTATTTTGTAATAAATATTTTCATAAAATAAACTTATAAATATTTAAAATGAATTTTTAAAATAATAATAAACTGAAATAAAAATTATATTTATTAATTATTAAGTAGTATATAGCAGTTTAATGGTTTATGTATTAAGGCATTACGGGCCTTAGGAGTTTACTGATTTTGAAGTGTAAGCATTTAGTTGTTTATTGGTTTTATTTAAAAATTAAAATAACAAAATATTCATTTTTATTATTTTTTGATATTTTCAAAGGTTATAACATTTGAAAATATAATAATTTTTAAATTTTTTCAAATGTGATTTCAATATTTAATTATTATAATCATTATATTTATATATCATATAAATTCAATATAAACAATATTATTGATAAATATTCTAAATATGATAAAAAAATAAATTAATAATCTATTATTAATAAGATAAATATCAATTAAAAATAATAAAAAAACGTAAAATGATTCAGAAGAAATCAAAATATATTACTATATAATAATTTGTAATTTTGAAATTTTTTTTTCTTTAAAAAGTTTATCCATATTTTTTTGATAAAAATTAATTTATACAAATTATATTTGTCTAACTCATAATTTATTTTTTAATTAATATTTATATAAAAATAAACAAATAAATAATTAAAATGAATATTTAAAATAATAATTATAAAAATAATATTGAGATTTATTCTTTATTATTTTGGGTATACCAGTCTAATTTAAATTAGATCTGTCTCACTAATAATTTATTTTGTAATTGTTATTTCTATAAAAATAAATTGATAAATAAATAAAATAAAAATTAAAATGAGATTTATGAATTATTATTAATATATACGAGTTTAATATTTTAAGTATTTAAAGGTTTTTTCGTTTATGACTTTAGCGATTTATGTTTTTATGCATTTAGTGGTTTATATCTTTTATTTAAACAATGAAATAACTAAAAAATTATTTTTGATATTTTTTCACATTTTCAAAGGTTATAACCTTTGAACACATAATAATTTTAAAATTTTTTAAAAATGTGAATACAATATATAGTAATAATAATCATTATAATTATATATAATATAAACTAAATATAAACAATTTTCTTGATAGATATGATATCAATTATTAAAAAATAAATTAATTTGCTATTATTAATATGATAGATAGAAATTAAAATAGAATTGCAAAACCTAAAAATATTCAAAATCCAAGTAAAATTTATTACTAAATAATAATTTTTTTTAGTTTTTGCTTCTTTTTATAAGCTTATATTTTTTTTATTGAAAAATAAATTATTTAAATTATATTTGTATCACTCATAATTTATTTTGTAATTAATATTTTAATAAATTATTTAAATTATATTTAATGTTTATGAGTTTAATGGTTTAAGTATTTAGGGGCTTTTGTGTTTAGGAGTTTAGAGGTTTAAGTGTTTAGGCATTTAGTGGTCTATAAGTTTTATTTAAACAATGATATAGCAAAAAATTTATTTTTATTATTTTTTAAATTTTTAAAGGTTACCTTTGAAAATATAATAATTTTTAAATTTTTTTCAAATGTAAATATACTATTTAGTTATAATAATCTTAATAATTATAAGTCATTTAAATTTAAAATAAATAAATACATTGCTAGATATTATAATAATGATCAAAAAAAATTTAGTAAACTATTATTAACAAGATAGATATTATTTAAAATATATTTGCAAAATCTAAATTTATTCAAAATCAAAGTAAACTATATTACTTAATAATAATTTTTTTAATGTTTTGCTTTTTTTATAACTTTATATTTTTGTTTTTATAAATAAATTATTTAAATTAATTTATCTTACACATAATTTATTTTGTAATTTATAATTCTATAATAATAAACTAATAAATAAATAAAATAATTATTTAAAATTATAATGAATACAAATAAAATAGAGATTTATTATTTATTTTTCAGGATATACATGTTTAATGGTTTAAGTATTTAGGTGTTTTTGGGTCTAGGAGTTTAGAGATTTAAGTGTTTAGACCTTTAGTGATTTATAGTTATTATCTAAAGAATTAAAAATAAAAAAATTAATTTTTTGAATTTTTTTAATTTTTGAAGGTGGTAACCTTTGAAAATATAATAATTTATAATTTTTTTAAATGTGAAAATAATATTTAGTTATAATAATCTTAATAATTATATATAATGTAAACTAAATATAAATAATTTTATTAATAGATATTAAAATAATGATCAATAAATAAATTAATAAACTAGTATTAATAAGAATGATATAAATTAAAATATAATTGTAGAATCTAAAATGATTCGAAATCAAAATAAGATATATTACTAAATAATAATTTTTTATTTTAAAAATTTTGGCTCATTTTATGAGCATATATAATTTGTTGATGAAAATTAAATTATTTAAATTATATCTGTCTCACTAAATATTTATTTTGTAACTAATATTTCTATAAAAATAAATTGATAAATAATTAAAATGAATATTTAAAATTATAATGAATACTAATAAAAATGAGATATATTATTTATTATTTAGGGTATACCTATTTAATGGTTTAAGTTTTTTGTGGTTATGAGGTTAAAGAGTTTATTGATTTATATGTTTGAACATTTAGGTGTTTATAGGTTTTATTTAATCAATGAAATAACAAAAAATTTATTTTTATGAATTTTCGTGATTTTCAATGGTTATAACCTTTGAAAATATAATAATTTTTTAATAGTTCAAAAATATGAATACAATACTTATAATAATCTTAATAATTATATTTGATGTAAATTCAGTATAAAAAATTTTATTAATATATATTAATTTGATGATCAAAAAATAAATTAATAAACTATTATTAATAAGATAGATATTAATTAAATATATTTGTAGAACCCAAAATATTTCAAAATCAAAGTAAATTATATTACTATATAAAATTTAAAATTTTTGAAATTTTGTTTATTTTTATAAGCTTATATTTTTTTTCATAAAAAATAATTTTTTAAAATTATATATCCCTCACTCATTATATATTTTGTAATTAATATTTGTATAAAAATAAACTAAAAAATAATTAAAATTAATATTTAAAATTATAATGAATACAAATAAAAATGAGATTTATTATTTATTATTTAGGTTATATAGGTTTAATGGTTTAAGTTTTTAGGGGGGCTTGGGGTTTAGGAGTCTAGAGATTTAAATGTTTAGGCATTTAGTGGTTTATAAGTTTTATTTAAATAATAAAATAATAAAAAATTATTTTTGTGATTTTTTATCATTTTTGAAGGTTATAACCTTTGAATATATAATAATATTTAAATTTTTTTCAAATGTAAATATAACATTTAGTTATAATAATCTTAATAATTATAAGACATTTAAATTCAATATAAGTAATTTTATTGTTAGATATTATAAAATTGATCAAATAATAAATTAATAAACTATTCTTAATAAGATTGATTGTAATTAAAATAAAATTGCAAAACCTATATATAATGATTCAAAATCAAAGTAAAGTATTTTACTAAATAATAATTTTTTGTTTTTAAATTTTTACTTCTTTTTATAAGCATATATTTTTTTTTGTTTAAAAATAAATTATTAAAATTATAGTTGTCTCGCTCATTATTTATTTTGTAATTAATATTTCTATAAAAAATAAACTAATAAATAATTAAAATGAATATTTAAAATTATAATCAATACAAATTAAAATGAGATTTATGATTTATTATATGTGGTATACTGGTTTAATGGTTTCATTATTTAGGAGTTTTGTCATTTAGGAGTTTATCAATTTAGGTTTATAGGTATTTAGTGGTTTATAGGTTTTATTTATATGATAAAAAAAATTTTTTTAGATATTTTCTGATTTTCTAAGGTTATAACCTTTAAAAATAAAATAATTTTTCAAATTTATTGAAATGTGAATACTATGTATAATTATATTAATCTTACTAATTATATATCATATAAATTCTATATAAAAAATTTTAATGATAAATATTATAATAATTCAAAAATTAAATTAATTAACTATTATTTATAATATAAATATTAATTAAAATATATTTACATAACCCAAAATGATTCAAAATCAAATGAAAATATATTACTAAATAATAATATTTAATTTTTAAATTTTTCCTTCTTTTTATAAGCTTATATTTTTTTGATTAAAAATAAATTATTTAAATAATATTGGTCTCACTTGAAATTTATTTTGTAATTAATTTTTCTAAAAAATTAAACTATAAATAATTAAAATGAATATTTAAAATTATAATAAATAGAAATAAAAATGATATTTATTATTTATTAAAAAGTATATAGATGTTACAATATTTATGTATTTAGGGGTTTATGAGCTTACTAATTTAAGTAAGTAAGCATTTATTGGTCTATAAGTTTTATTTAAAAAATAAAATAACAAAATATTTTTTTTATTATTTTTTCTCATTTTTTAAGATTATAACATTTGAAAATATAATAATTTTTAAATTTGTTTCAAAAGTGAATACAATATTTCTTTATAATAATCATAATAATTATATATCATATAAATTCAATATAAACAATTTTATTCATAGATATTCTAATAATTATCAAAAAATAAATTTAAAATCTTTTATGAATAAGATTGATATTACTTAAAATATAATTTCAAAACAAAAAATGATTCAAAATCAAAGCAAAATATATCACTAATAATAATTATTTGTTTTTAAATTTTTATTCTTTTTATAAGCTTATCAATTTTTTAATGAAAAATATTTTTTATAAATTATATTTTTAACTCATAATCTATTTTATAATTAATACATATATAAAAATAAAAAACTAAACAATCAAAATGAATTTTTTAAATTATAATGAAATCAAATAAAAATGAGATTTATTAATTATTATTTAGGGTATACTAATTTAAAGGATTATCTATATAGGGGTATCGGAATTTTGTAGTTTAGTGATTTAAGTGTTTAGGCAATTAGTGATTTATAGGTTTTATTTAAATAATTTAATAACAAAAAAAAATATTTTTTTTTTCACATGTTCAAAGGTTATAAACTTTGAAAATATAAAAATTTTAAAACTTTTTTCAAAAGTGAATACAATATTTAGTTATATTAATTATTAAATTTATATATCATATAAATTCAAGATAAACATTTTTATTGATAAATATTCTAATAATGATCAAAAAATAAATTAATAATCTATTATTAATAAGTTAGATATCAATTAAAATATAATTACAAAACCTAAAATGATTTAGAAACAAAGCAAAATATATTACTATATAATATTTTTTTGTTTTTAAATTTTTTTTATTTTATTAAGTTTATCTATATTTTTATGTTGAAAAATAATTTATATAAATTATATTTGTATAACTTATATTTTATTTTGTAATTAATATTTATATAAAAATAAACAAATAAATAATTAAAATGAATATTTAAAATTATAATGAAAAAAATAAAAATGAGATTTATTTGTTAATTATTTAGTATATAACTGATTAAAAAAATTATATATTTAGGGTTTTCGAGATTTAGAAGTTATTCATTTAAGTATTTAGGTATTTAGAGGTTTATATGTTTTATTTAAATAATGAAATAACAAATAAATTATTTTTGATATTTTTTCAAATTTTCAAAGATTATAACCTTTGAAAATATAATAATTTAAAATTTTTTAAAACTGTGAATACATTAATTAGTAATAATAATTATTATAATGATATATAATATAAACTAAATATAAACAATTTTATTAATAGATATTATATCAATTTTCAAAAAATAAATTAATAAACAATTATTAATATGATAGATATAAATTGAAATTTAATTCCAAAAACTAAAATGATTAAAAATCAAAGTAAATTTATTACTAAATAATAATTTTTGTTTTTTAGTTTTTGCCTCATTTTATAAAATTATATTTTTTTTTTGATAAAAAATAAATTATTTAAATTATATTTGTATCACTCATAATTTATTTTGTAATTAATATTTCAATAAATTATTTAAATTATATTTAAGGTTTACGAGTTTAAAGGTTTAAGTATTTAGGGGCTTCGGTGTTTAAGAGTTTAGAGATTTATGTGTTTAGGTAGTTAATGGTTTATATGTTTTATTTAAATAATGATATAACAAAAAATTTATTTTTTGTTATTTTTTCTCATTTTTAAGGTTACAACCTTTGAAAATATAACAATTTCTAAATTTTTTTGAAATGTGAATACTATATTTAGTTTTGATAATATTAATAATTATATATCATATAAATTCAATATAAACAATTATATTGATAGATATTATATTAATGATCAAAAAATAAATTAATAAACTATAATAAATAAGATAGATCTTATTTAAAATATATTTGCAAAACCTAAATTTATTCAAAATCAAAGTAAAATAAATTACTAAATAATAATGTTTTTGATGTTTTGCTTCTTTTCATAACTTTATATTTTTTTTTCATAAAAGTATATTATTTAAATTAGATTTGTCTTCCTCATAATATATTTTGTAATTTATAATTCTATAAAAATAAACTAAAAATTAATTAAAATGAATATTTAAAATTATAATGAATACAAATAAAAGTAAGATTTATTATTTATTATTTAGGATATACAATTTTAATGGTTTTGGTATTTAGGTCTTTTGGGGTTTAATGATTTAAGTGTTTATGCCTTTAGTGATTTATAGTTTTTATTTAAAGAATGAAAAAAATAAAACATTTAATTTTTTGTTTTTTTTTTAATTTTTGAAGGTTATAACCTTTGAAAATATAATATTTTTAAATTTTTTTTAAATGTGAATATAATATTTAGTTATAATAATCTTAATAATTAAATATAATGTAAACTCAAAATAAATAATTTTAATATTAGATATTATAATAATGATCAATAAATTATTAATAAACTATTATTAAAAAGAATGATATAAATTAAAATATAAATGCAAAATCTAAAATGAAACAAAATCAAAATAAAATATTCTACTAAAGAAGAAATTTTTATTTTTAAAATTGTGCATATTTTTATAAGCTAAGATTTTTTTTGATGAAATATAAATTATTTAAATTATATTTGTGTCACTAATAATTTATTTTGTAATTAATATTTTTATAAAAATAAACTGATAAATAATTAAAATAAAAATTTAAAATTATACTGAATAAAAATTAAAATGAGATTTATGATTTATTATTAATGTATACCAGTTTAATGGTTTTTAGATTTTTAATTTTATGAAATGTGAATACAATATTTAGTTATAATATTATTAATAATCATAGATCATATAAATTCAATATAAAAAATTTTATTAATAGCTATTATAATAATGATCAAAAATTAAATTAATAAACTATTAATAATAAGATAGATATAAATTAAATAATATTTAAAAACCCCAAATTGATTCAAAATTAAAGTAAATTATATTACTGAATAATAATTTTTAATTTTTAAATTTTACTTCTTTTATAAGCGTATATATATTTTTTGATTAAAAATAAATTATTTAAATTATATTTATCTTACTCATATTTTAATTTGTAATAAATATTTTTATAAAAATAAACTAATAAATAATTAAATGAATATTTAAAATTATAATAAATAGAATTAAAAATTAGATTTATTAATTATTATATATTTTATAGTATTTTAATGGTTTATGTATTTAGGTATTATGGGGTTTCGGAGTAAACTAATTTAATTGTGCATGCATTTAGTCGTTTATATGTTTTATTTAAAAAATAAAATAACAAACAATTTATTTTTATTATTTTTTGATATTTTCAAAGGTTATAACCTTTGAAAATATAATACTTTTTAAATTTTTTTCAAAAGTGAATTCAATATTTAATTATAATAATCATTATATTTATATATCATATAAATTCAATATAAATAATTCTATTGATTAATAATCTAATATGATCAAAAAATAAATTAATAATATATTATTAATAAGATAGATATCAATTAAACTATAATTACAAACATAAAATGATTCATAACAAACCAAAATATATTACTATATAATAATTTTTTGTTTTTGAATTTTTTTTTCTTTTAATAAGTTTATCTATATTTTTTTGATGAAAAATAATTTATATAAATTATATTTGTCTTACTCATAATTTATTTTGTAATTAATATTTATATATAAATAAATAAATAATTAATTAAAATGAATATTTAAAATTATAATGAAAAAAATGAGATATATTATTTATTATTTAGGGTATACCAGTTTAATTTAAATTATATCTCTATCACTAATAATTTATTTTGTAATTAATATTTCAATAAAAATAAACTGATTAATAATTAAAATAAAAATTTAAAATTATACTGAATAAAAATTAAAATGAGATTTATGTATTATTATTAATGTATACAAGTTTAATATTTTAAGTATTTAGAGGTTTTGTCGTAAAGGTGTTTAGCAATTCATGTTTTTAGGCATTTAGTAGTTTATAGGTTTTATTGAAATTAAAAAATAATTTTATAATTTTTATCATTTTCATAGGTTATAACCTTTGAAAATATAATAATATTAAAAATTTTTGAAATGTGAATGCAATATTTAGTTATAGTAATTTTAATAATTATATATCATATAAATTCAAAATAAACAATTTTATTGATAGATATTATAATAATGATCAAAAATAAAATTAATAAACTATTAATAATAAGATAGATATTAATAAAAAAATATTTAAAAAACCCAAATTGATTCTAAATTAAAGTAACAAATATTATTGGATAATAATTTTTAATTTTTAAATTTTTACTTCTTTTATACGCGTATATAATTTTTTTTATTAAAACTAAATTATTTAAATTATATTTGTCGCACTAATAATTTATTTTGTAATAAAAATTTATATAAAAATAAACTAATAAATAATAAAAATGAATATATAAAATTATAATAAATTGAAATAAAAATTAGATTTCTTATTTATTAAGTAGTATATAGCAGTTTAATGGTTTATGTATTTAGGCATTACAGGCATTAAGAGTTTACTGAATTAACTGTGTATGCATTTAGTGCTTTATAGGTTTTATTTAAAAATTAAAATAACAAAATATTTATTTTTATTATTTTTTCATATTTTCAAAGGATATAACCTTTGAAAATATAATAATTTTTAAATTTTTTTCAAACGTGAATTCAATATTTAGTTATAATAATCATTATATTTATATATCATATAAATTCAATATAAACAATATTATTGATAAATATTCTAATAATGATCAAAAAATAAATTAATAATCAACAATAAATAAGATAGATATCAATTAAAAAATAATTACAAAACTTATAATGATTCAGAAGCAAAGCAAATTATATTACTATAAAATAATTTTTTGTTTTTAATTCTTTTTTCTTTTAATAATTTTATATATATATTTTTTGATGAATAATAATTTATATAAATTATATTTGATTAACTCATAATTTATTTTTTAATTGATATTTAAAATTATAATCAAAAAAATGAGATTTATTCTTTATTATTTAGGTTATAGTTATTTAATTTAAATTATATCTGTTTCAATAATAATTTATTTTGTAATTAATATTTCAATAAAAATAAACTGATAAATAATTAAAATAAAAATTTCAAATTATATTGAATAAAATTAAAATGAGATTTATGAATTATTATTAATGTATACCTGTTTAATATTTTAGGTATTTAAAGGTTTTGTCGTTTAGGACTTTAGTGATTTATGTTTTTAGGTATTTAGTGGTTTATATGTTTTGTTTAAACAATGAAATAAAAAAAAATTATTTTTGATAATTTTTCACATTTTCAAAGGTTATATAACCTCTGACAATATAATAATTTTAAAATTTTTTAAAAATATGAATACAATATTTATAAATAATAATCATTATAATTATATATAATATAAACTAAATATCAACAATTTTATTGATAGATATGATATCAATTATCAAAACATAAATTAATATGTTATTATTATTATGATTGATATAAATTAAAATATAATACAAAACCTAAAATTATTCAAAATTCAAGTAAAATTTATTACTTAATAATAATTTTTATTTTTTAGTTTTTGCTTCTTTTTATATGCTTATATATTTTTTTGATGAAAAATAAATTATTTAAATTATATTTGTATCACTTATAATTTATTTTGTAATTAATATTTTAATAAATTATTTAAATTATATTTAGGCTTTACTAGTTTAAAGGTTTAAGTATTTAGGGGCTTTTGTGTTTAGGAATTTAGATGTTTAAGTGTTTAGGAATTTAGTGGTTTATAAGTTTTATTTAAACAATGATATACCAAAAAAATTATTTTTATTATTTTTTCTAATTTATGAAGATTATATCCATTGAAAATATAATAATTTTTAAATTTTTATCAAATGTAAATATAATATTTATTTATAATAATCTTCATAATTATAATTCATTTAAATTCAATATAAATAATTATATTGCTAGAAATTATAATTATGATCAAAAAATAAATTAATAAACTTTTATTCATAAAATAGTTATTATTTAAAACTATTTGCAAAATCTAAATTTATTCAAATCAAAGTAAAATATATTACTAAATAAATTTTTTTTTTAATGTTTTGCTTTTTTTTAAGTTTATAATTTTGTTATAAAAAATAAATTATTTAAATTATATTTGTCTTACTCATAATTTATTTTGTAATTTATAATTCTATAATAATAAACTACTAAATAATTAAAATGAATATTTAAAATTATAATGAATACAAATAAAATTGAGATTTATTATTTATTATTGAGGATTTACCGGATTAATGGTTTAAGTATTTTGTTATTTTTGGGTTTAGGAGTTTAGTGATTTAAGTGTTTAGACCTTTAGTGATTTATAAATATTATCTTAAGAATTAAAAAACAAAAAAAATTAATTTTTTGAATTTTTTTAATTTTTGAAGGTTGTAACCTTTGAAAATATAATAATTTTAAATTTTTTTAAATGTGAATATAATATTTAGTTATAATAATCTTAATAATTATATATAATGTAAACTCAATATAAATAATTTTATTAATAGATATTATAATAATGATCAATAAATAAATTAATAATCTAGTATTAATAAGAATGATATAAATTAAAATATAATTGTAGAATCTAAAATGATTCAAAATCAAAATAAGATACATTACTAAATAATAATTTTTTATTTTACAAATTTTGTCTCATTTTACAAGCACATATATTTTTTTGATGAAAAACAAATTATTTAAATTATATCTGTCTCACTAATAATTTATTTTTTAATTAATAATTCTATAAAAATAAACTTATAAATAATTAAAATAAAAATTTAAAATTATACTTAAAAATAATTAAATTGAGATTAATGATTTTTTATTAATATACACATGTTTAATTGTTTAAGTATTTAGAGGTTTTGTCGTTTAGGAGTTTAGCAATTTATGATTTTAGGCATTTGGTGGCTTATAGGTTTTTTTTAAACAATAAAATAACAAAAAAAATTTGTAATTTTTTCTCATTTTCATAGGTTAAATCTTTGAAAATAGAATAATATTTAATTTTTTTTTGAAATGTGAATACAATCTTTAGTTATAATAATATTAATAATTATATATCATATAAATTTAATATAAACAATTTTATTGATAGATAATATAATAAATAATCAAAATTTAAATTAATAACTATTAATAAAGAGATTGATATTAATTAAAAAATATTTACAAAACCCAAATTGATTCAAAATTTAAAGTAAAATATATTACTGGATAATAATTTTTAATTCTTTAATTTTTACTTCTTTTATAAGCTTAAATTTTTTTTATTAAAAATAAATTAATTAAAATATATATGTCACACTCATAATTTAATTTGTAATAAATTTTTCTATAAAAATAAACTAATAAATAATTAAAATGAATATTTAAAATTATAATAAATAGAAATAAAAATTAGATTTATTTTTTATTAAGTAGTATATAGTAGTTTAATGGTTTATGTATTTTGGCATTATGAGGTTTAGGAGTTTACTGATTTAACTATGTATGCATTTAGTGGTTTATATGTTTAATTAAAAAAATAAAATAATAAAATTTTTTTTATTATTTATTGATATTTTCAAAGGTTATAACCTTAGAAAATAAAATAATTTTTAAATTTTTTTAAAATGTGATTACAATATATTGTTATAATAATCATTATATTTATATATCATATAAATTCAATATAAACAATTTTATTGATAAATATTCTAATAATGATCAAAATATAAATTAATAATCTATTATTAATAAGATAGATATCAATTAAAATATAATTAATTAAATTATATCTGTCGCACTCATAATTTATTTTCTAATAAATATTTCAATAAAAATAAAGTAATAAATAATTAAAATGAATATTTAAAATTATCATAAATAGAAATATAAATTAGATTTATTAATTATTAAGTAGTATATAGCGGTTTAATGGTTTATGTATTTTGGCATTATGAGGTTTAGGAGTTACTGATTTAACTTTATATGCATTTAATGGTTTATAGGTTTCATTAAAAAAATAAAATAATAAAAAATTTATTTTTATTATTTTTTGATTTTTTCAAAGGTTATAACCTTTGAAAATATAATAATTTTTAAATTTGTTTTAAATGTGAATACAATATTTACTTATGATAATCATTATAATTATATATCATATAAATTCAATATAAACAATTTTATTGATAAATATTTTAATAATGATCAAAAAATAAATTATTAATCTATTATTAATAAGATAGATATCAATTAAAATATAATTACAAATCCTAAAATGATTCAGAAGAACAGCAAAATATATTACTATATAATAATTTTTTGTTTTGAAATTTTTTTTCTTTTAAAAAGTTTATCAATAATTTTTTGATGAAAAATAATTTATAAAAATAATATTTGTCTAACTCAATTTATTTTGTAATTAATATTTATATATAAATAAACAAATAAATAATTAAAATGAATATTTAAAATTATAATGAAAAAAAAAGATATTTAATATTTTTTAATTTAGGGATACCAGTTTAATTTAAAATAGATACGTCTCACTAATAATTTATTTTGTAATTAATATTTATATAAAATAAATTGATAAATAATTAAAATAAAATTTAAAATTATACTGAATAAAAATTAAAATGAGATTTATGATTTATTAATAATGTATACCAGTTTAATGATTTAAGTATTTATAGGTTTTGTCGTTAGGAGTTTAGCGATTTATATTTTAGGGCATTTAGTGGTTTATAGGTTTTATTTAAAAAAATAAAATAATAAAAAAAATTTTTATACTTTTTTTTCATTTTCATAGGTTATAACATTTAAAAATATAATAATATTTACAATTTTTTGAAATTTTAATACAATATTTTGTTATAAAAATATTAATAAATATATATCATGTAAATTTAATATAAATAATTTTAATGATAGATATTAAAATAATGATCAAAAATTAAATTTATAAACTATTAATATTAAGATAGATATTAATTAAAAAATATTTACAAAACCCAAATTGATTCAAAATTAAAGTAACTTATATTACATGATAATAATTTTTAATTATTAATTTTATACTTCTTTTATAAGCGTATATTTTTATTAACTAAATAATATATTATTTAAATTATATATGTCCAGCTCATAATTTATTTTGTAAATTAATATTTCTAAATAAATACACTAATAAATAATTAAAATGAATATTTAAAAATATAATAAATAGCAATAAAAAATAGATTTATTAATTATTAAGTAGTATTTAGCAGTTTAATGGTTTATGTAATTAGAGATTATGGGGTTTCGGAGTTTACTGATTTAACTTTATATGCATTTATTAGGGTTGATCACGGGACTCGAAGATTCACGACCCGACTAGGAGTCTTGTCCCGAAAGAATCGGGACTGAGAAAATCTGTTGACTTTGACTTTTTCCGTCTCGTTCTCTCACGTATTTTTTCTTTTGGAACTATTCCTGATCTTAAGCAATATCCATCCCAAGAACCATCCCTTCCTAAAAAACTGATACTAGAACCATGAATATATATATATATATATAACATGAAGATGCCACCAATTCCTCTACTGCCCATCCAATTCCGATGCACCTATTGGTTATCCGATGAGTTCCAGGCCTATCCAGCCTATTTCAGTTAGCTTAACCCTTTGTCCGTCGAGAATTGAGTTAGCTTAACGCCTTTTGGTTTGTTTTTCTGACGAGAATTGAGTGATTAATTATTATTATTATTATTATTATTATTATTATTATTATTATTATTATTATTATGTGTCTCAGTCAGTTTTGTTGAGTATTGGTTGTGGTGTTGTGGTTGGGCCGAAAGAGTGGGATGAATGTGTTACAGTCAGTTTTGTAGAGCTTGGTTGTTTGAAATATTTATATGTATATATGCTTAACATATCATATTAATTAATGGCAATGTAGTTGGCACAATCCAGCGGTAAATGAAAAATACAATAAATTGAAGTTGATCACATCTCAAATGATCAAAGTACTGGTAAATCAAATCATCATCCTTTCACGAACCCTCCTATTGTTACGGCAGGTTCTTCAATTCCAATTGTAAACAAAAGTAAAGTTACATTTGAACCTCAAGCTCATAAAAAGTATAAGTTTGATGTTTGGGAAACTTATGAGATATTAGTTGATTTAGAGGGAAATGAAACTGGCAGGGCAGCTTGTATATGGTGTATGAAAGAATACTTGGCAAAAATGATCAAGGTACTTCGGGTTTATGGAAATACTTGAGAGAAACTTGTAGGAAATTTCCACACAAAAAATAATTAATAGAAGCTCACAAAGGTAAAGACAAGTCACAATCTTTGTTGAGTTTCACTAAAGGTACTAGTTCAGAGGATAACAAATTAACTTGTTGGCAATTTGATCAACAACTATTTAGGGAGGCTTTGGTGAAAATGATCATAAAAGATAATTGCCTTTTTGTTTTGTTGAGAGGGATGAGTTTAATGATTTTTGTGAAGTTAGTGTGCCTCAATTTAAAATTCTATCTAGGCACTTTATATTGAGGAAGTGTTTTTCTTTGTTTGTGAAGGAAAATAAGATATTATTTGATAGCATATCATCTCATTGTTGTAGAGTTTCATTGACTGCCGACACTTCGAGTAGCATTCAAAATTTTCTTATATATGTTTGACTGTCTTAAAAGATTAGATATGTTTAAGTTATGTGTTGAAGAATCAAACTTGACATATGGATCTTCATTGCAATTAGATTGTTCTACAAGATGGAATTCAACATATTTGATGCTACAAACTGATATAAAATATCAAAAAGAATTTGATAAGTTGGAGGACAAAGACAAAAGGTTTTTGAAGGAGTTTGGTTCAAACGTTACAACTAAGAGAGACTTAACAAATGCCAAAATTTTTGTTTGCTTCTTGAAAACTTTTTATGAGGTAACTTGTAAATTATCTAGCTCGAAATATTCTACCTCTAGTGTTTATTTTCTTGAGATTATTCGAATTTTGAAAAAAAATGAGCTTTGTGATAATAGCAGAGATACAATACTGTCTGAAATGGGTATGAAAATGAGGCATAAATTGAACAAATATTGGGGTTCTCTTTAGTCAACAAATATTATGCTTTTTGTAGCAGTAGTGTTGGATCCTAGATATAAGTTCAAATATATCAAGGTTAAGTACACTTAGCATTATGGAGAAGAATTGGCCAATAATTTGGTGAACAAGTTTATAAATGCTTTAAATGAGATGTTGGATGATTATAAAGATTTAAAATAAGATGAATCAAAAGAAGATGATTTCTCTTCTACTATGTTGAAAAAAAATGATGATTTCTTTGATGGTAGTGATACTTATGTTGATTTTTTTTGTTGAATTGGAGAAAGAACAAGAAGTTGAAGCTTTGAAAGAGTTGGATAGGTAATTGGAGGACAAACTTGAAAAAAATAGAATTGATTTTGATCTTCTAAACTAGTGGAAGGTAAATGAGGTTAGGTGTCCTTCTTTGGAAAATGTAGAAAGGAATGTATTTGATATCTAAGCATCTACTGTGGCCTACAAATCTACATTTAGCAATGGGGGGAGAACTTAAGAAAAATTTAGGAGTTTTTAATACCTATTACAGCAGAAGTTCTCATATGTCTACAAGATTGGTTGAGAAGCTCAAACAAACCTATTGAAATTGAAGAATTTGTTCAAGACCTTGATGATAATGAATCAGGTTACTATACAAATCTTGTAAATTTTAATTTCACTTTTACTTATTTTATTCATTCAATTCAATAAAAATATGGTTCAATTACAATTTTGAAAGGGGTCACAAGATCCAAATATTTTTCCAACTATAGTTGGCCAACTAAATTTGGAATGGGTGTATTAAATTTTATAAGGTAATTTTTTGTTTTTTTATTACTCTTTCATCTTAGAAATTTATGTCTACATGATTAACACGTTTTAATCTTTGGTTGTCCTTCTACAGTGGAGGAAGAAAATGGAGTAGTTGTAGAAAAGATAATTAATTGGGTTTGGATTTTCGTTGCTGTTATGGGAAGGGCCTTTGAAATGATTATTATCATGGTTGTTATTAGTTGTATTTTTTTGTTATATTAAGCTGCCTTATTTTAGCAATTACTTAAGTAGTATTTGCTGCTACCAATGTTTGTGGTCATCTTTAGCTATTCCTTAATATCTTAAGTAATTGTTTAAAAAATATATTATTGCTATTATGGTTAACTTTCACTCGGCCGAACAAAGCCAACTTGTGACAAAACAAAGAACCAAATTAAGCACACAACTCGTTCCCATTCTATTAAACATTTCTATCCTTTTCTGCACATCAATGCTTTTGACAAGGTAATGGAACTCGTTTGCAGTATTCAGCCTATTTGACAAAACAATATTGGCCCAATTTGAGTTTGAAAGATACATAACTAAGGAATGATAAATGGTACTACAAAAGGTTTCGACATGAACTAACATGGCGAGTTTGAAAAAAATAAATTAAAAAAAAATGTTTGAACTATATCCCGCCCCTGGACCGTTTTTTCCTACCCAAAATCCTCGATCTACGTTCCGTCCCGTCCTGATATTTTCAACCTATGGGATGGGTCTGGATCTTCAAAAAAAATCTCTGAACTATGGGAAGCGACTGGAGATTTGTAATCCCCATCCCGTCCCGTCCCATGAGCACCGCTAGCAATTAGTGGTTTATAGGTTTTATTTAAAAAGTAAAATAACAAAAAATTTATTTTTATTATTTTTTGATATTTTCAAATGTTATAACCTTTGAAAATATAATAATTTTTAAATTTTTTTCAAATGTGAATACAATATTTAGTTATAATAATCATTATATTTATATATTATATAAATTCAATATAAACAATTTTATTGATAAATATTCTAATAATAATCAAAAAATAAATTAATAATCCATTAATAATAAGATAGAAAATTAATTAAAATATAATTTTAAAACTTAAAATGATTCAGAAGCAAAGAAAAATATATTACTATATAATAATTTTTTGTTTTTTAATTTTTTATTCTTTTAATAAATTTAAGTATATTTTTTATGGAAAATAATTTATATAAATTATATTTGTCTAACTCATAATTTATTTTGTAATTAATATTTATTTATAAATAAACAAATAAATAATTAAAATTAATATTTATTTATAAATAAACAAATAAATAATTAAAATTAATATTTAAAATTATAATAAAAAATAATGAGATTTATTATTTATTATTTAGGGATACTGGTTTAATTTAAATTAGATCCGTCTCACTAATTATTTATTTTCTAATTAATATTTCTATAAAAATAAACTTATAGATAATTAAAATTAAAATTTAAAATTATACTAAATAAAAATTAAAATGAGATTTAAGTATTATTAATGTATACCAGTTTAATAGTTTAAGTATTTAGAGGTTTTGTCGTTAGGAGTTTAGCGATTTATGTTTTTAGGCATTTAGTGGTTTATAGGTTTTATCTAAAAAAATAAAATAACAAAAAAATTGTCTATAATTTATTATAATTTTTATAGGTTACAACCTTTAAAAATATAATAAAATTTAAATTCTTTGAATTGTAAATACAATATTTAATTTTAAAAATATTAAAAATATTATATCATATAAATTCAATATAAACAATTTTATTGATAGATAATATAATAATGATCAAAAATTAAATTAATAAACTTTTAATAAAAAGATAGACTTTAATTAAAAAATATTTATGAAACCCAAATTGATTCAAAATTAAAGTAAAATATATTACTTGATAATAATTTTAAATTTTTAAATTTCTACTTCTTTTATGGCGTATATTTTTTTTATTAAAAATAAATTAATTCAATTATATTTGTCGCACTCATACTTTTTTTTGTAATACATATTTCTATAAAAATAAACTAATAAATAATTAAAATGAATATTTAAAATTATAATAAATAAAAATAAAAATTACATTTATTAATTATTAAGTAGTATATAGCAGTTTAATGGTTTATGTATTTAGGCATTACGTGGTTTAGTAGATTATTGATTTAACTATGTATGCATTTAGTGGTTTATAGGTTTTATTTAAGAAAAAAAATAAAAAATTATATTTTTATTATTTTTTGATATTTTCAAAGGTTATAACCTTTAAAAATATAATAATTTTTAAATTTTTTTCAAAAGTGAATAAATATTTATTTATAAAAATCATAATAATTATATATCATATAAATTCAATATAAACAATTTTATTGATAGATATTCTAATAATTATCAAAAAATAAATTAAAAATCTATTATCAATAAGATTGATATTACATAAAATATAATATCAAAACCTAAAATGATTCAGAAGCAAAGCAAAAGGTATTACTTAATATTTATTATTTGTTTTTAAATTTTTATTCTTTTTATAAGCTGATCTATTTTTTGATGAAAAATAATTTTTATAAAATATATTTTTAACTCATAATTTATTTTATAATATATATATATATACAAAAAGAAAAAACTAAACAATCAAAATTAATTTTTTAAATTATAATGAAAACAAATAAAAATGAGATTTATTAATTATTATTTAGGGTCAAACCATTTAAAAAATTATCTATATAGCAGTATCGGGATTTTGTAGTTTAGTGATTTAAGTATTTAGGCATTTAAAGATTTATAGGTTTTATTTAAACAAAGAAATAATAAAAAAAATATTTTTTTTGTTTTTTCACATGTTCAAAGGTTATTTCATTTGAAAATATAATAATTTTAAAATTTTTTTCAAAAGTGAATACAATAATTAGTTATAATAATTATTAAATCTATATATCATATAAATTAAATATAAATATTTATATTGATAAATATTCTAATAATGATCAAAAAATAAATTAATAATCTATTATTAATAAGTTAGATATCAATTAAAATATAATTACAAAACCTAAAATGATTCAGAAACAAAATAAAATATATTACTATATAATAATTTTTTGTTTTTAATTTTTTTCTTCTTTTAATAAGTTTATCTATATTTTTTTGTTGAAAAATAATTTATATAAATTATATTTGTCTAACTTATAATTTATTTTGTAAATAATATTTATATAAAAATAAACAAAATACATAATTAAAATGAATTTTAAAAATATAATGAAAAAAATAAAAATGAGATTTATTATATATTATTTAGGATATACCTTTTTAAAAAATTTATCTATTTACTGTTTTCGAGATTTAGAAGTTATTGATTTAAGTATTTAGGCATTTAATGGTTTATAACTTTTATTTAAACAATGAAATAATTAAAAATTTATTTTTGATTTATTTTCAAATTTTCAAATGTCATAACATTTGAAAATATAATAATTTTAAAATTTTTTAAAAATGTGAATACAATATTTAGTAATAATAGTAATTATTACTATATATAATATAAACTAAATATAAACAATTTTATTGATAATAATATATCAATTATCAAAAAATAAATTAAGAAACTATTATTAATATGATAAATATAAATTAAAATATAATTCAAAAACTTAAAATGATTCAAAATCAATGTAAAATTTATTACTAAATAATAATTTTTTTTAGTTTTTGCATCATTTTATAAGCTTATATATTTTTTTTGTTTAAATTATATTATTTAAATTATATTTGTCACTCAAAATTTAATTTGTAATTAATATTTCTATAATTTATTTAAATTATATTTAAGTTTTAAGAGTTTAAAGGTTTAGGTATTTAGGGGCTTCGGGGTTAAGGAACTTAGAGATTTATGTATTTAGGCATTTAATGGTTTATATGTTTTATTTATACAATGATATAATAAAAAATTTATTTTTGTTATTTTTCTCATTTTTGAAGGTTATAACCTTTGAAAATATAATAATATTTAAAATTTTTTTAAATGTGAGTACAATATTTACTTATAATAATTTTAATAATTATATATCATATAAATTCAATATGAACAATTTTATTGATAGATTTTATAATTATGATCAAAAATTAAATTAATAAACTATTAATAATAAGATAAATATTAATTAAAAAATATTTACGAAACCCAAATTGATTCAAAATTAAGGTAAAAAATATTACTGGATAATAATAATTAATTTTTAAAATTTTACTTATTTTTTAGCGTATATATATTTTTTGATTAAAAATAAATTATTTAAATTATATTTGGCGCACTTATAATTTATTTAGTTATAAATATTTTTATAAAATAAACTTATAAATAATTAAAATGAATATTTAAAATAATAATAAATTGAAATAAAAATTAGATTTCTTTATTATTAAGTAGTATATCCCAGTTTAATGGTTTATGTATTTAGGCATTACGTGACTTAGGAGTTTACTGATTTTATAGTCTATGCATTTAGTGGTTTATAGGTTTTATTTAAAAATTAAAATAACAAAATATTTAATTTTTTATTTTTTGATATTTTCAAAGGTTATATCATTTGAAAATATAATAATTTTTAAATTTTTTTCAAATGTGAATTCATTATTTAGTTATAATAATCATTATATTTATATATCAAATAAATTCAATATAAACAATATTATTGATAAATATTCTAAATATGATCAAAAAATAAAGTAATAATGTATTATTAATATGATAGGTATCAATTAAAATATAATAAAAAACCTAAAATTATTCAGAAAAAATCAAAATATATTGCTATATAATAATTTGTTGTTTTGAATTTTTTTTTCTTTTAAAAAGTTTATCTATATTTTTTTGTTGAAAATTAATTTATATAAATTATCTTTGTCTAACTCATAATTTATTTTTTAATTAATATTTATATAAAAATAAACAAATAAATAATTAAAATGAATATTTAAAATTATAATGAAAAAATTAATATTGTGATTTATTCTTTATTATTTTAGGTATACCAGTCTAATTTAAATTAGATCTGTCTCACTAATAATTTATTTTGTAATTAATATTTTCTATAAAAATAAACTGATAAATAATAAAAATAAAAATTTAAAATTATACTGAATAAATATTAAAATGAGATTTATGAATTATTATTAATGTTTACCAGTTTAATGATTTAAGTATTTAGACGTTTTGTCATTTAGGAGTTTAGCGATTTTTGTTTTTAGGCATTTAGTGGTTTATAGGTTTTATTTAAACAATGAAATAACAAAAAAAATATTTTTGATATTATTTCACATTTTCAAAGGTTATAACCTTTGAAAATATAATAATTTTAAATTTTTTTAAAAATGTGAATACAATATTTCGTAATAAGAATCCTTATAATTATATATAATATAAACTAAATATAAACAATTTTATTGATAGATATGATATCAATTAAAAAAAATAAATTAATATGATATTATTAATATGATAGATATAAATTAAAATATAATTAAAAAACCTAAAATAATTTAAAAATAATGTAAAATTTATTACTAAATAATAATTTTTGTTTTTTAGATTTTGCTTCTTTTTATAAGCTTATATATTTTTTTGAAGAAATTTATTTTTGTAATTTTTTATCATTTTTGAAGGTTATAACCTTTGAAAATATAACACTTTTAAAATTTTTTTTATATGTGAATACAATATATAGTTATGATAATATTAATAATTATATATCATGTAAATTCAATATAAACAATTATATTGATAGATATTATATTAATGATGAAAAAATAAATTAATAAACTATTATTAATAAGAAAGATTTTATTTAAAATATATTTGCAAAACGTAAATTTATTAAAAATCAAAATAAAATATATTACTAAATAATAATTTTTTTGATGTTTTACTTCATTTTATAAGTTTATATTTTTTTTATTAATAGTAAAATATTTAAATTATATTTGTCTTCCTCTTAATTTATTTTTAATTTATAATTCTATAAAAATAAACTAATAAATAATTAAAATGAATATTTAAAACTATAATGAATAAAAATAAATTAGAGATTTATTATTTATTATTCAGGATATACTAGTTTAATGGTTTAAGTATTTAGGTCTTTTGGGGTTTAGTGATTTAAGTGTTTAGGCCTTTAGTGATTTATAGTTTTTATTTAAAGAATTAAATAATAAAAAAATTAATTTTTTGATTTTTTTTTTAATTTTTGAAGGTTATAACATTTGAAAATATAATAATTTTTAATTTTTTTAAAATGTGAATATAATATTTAGTTTTAATAATCTTTATAATTATATTTAATGTAAACTTAATATAAATAATTTTATTAATACATATTATAATAATGATCAATAAAAAATTAATAAACTATTATTAATAAGAATGATGTAATTTAAAATATAATTACAAAATCTAAAATGATTCAAAATCAAAATAAAATAGATTACTAAATAATACATTTTTGATTTTAAAATTTTACCTCTTTTTATAAGGATATATATTTTTTTTGATGAAAAATAAATTATTTAAATTAAATTTTTCTCACTAATAATTTATTTTGAAATTAATATTTCTATAAAAATAAACTGATAAATAATTAAAATAAAAATTTAAAATTATACTGAATAAAAATTAAAATGAGATTTATGAATTATTATTAATATATACCAGTTTAATATTTTAAGTATTTAAAGGTTTTGTCATTTATTACTTTAGCGATTTATGTTTTTAGGCACTTAGTGGTTTATATGTTTTATTTAAACAATAAAATAACAAAAAAAAATTTGTAATTTTTTCTCATTTTCATAGGTTATGATCTTTGAAAATATAATAATATTTGAAATTTTTTGAAATGTGAATACAATATATAGTTATTTTAATATTAATAATTATATATTATATAAATTCAATATAAACAATTTTATTGATAGATAATATAATAATGATCAAAAATTAAATTAATAAACTATTAATAATAAGATAGATATTAATTAAAAAATATTTACAATACCAATATCGATTCAAGATTAAACTATAATATATTATTGTATAATTATTTTTAATTTTTGAATTTTTACTTCTTTTATAAGCATATATATATTTTTTGATTAAAAATAAATTATTTAAATCATATTTGTCGCACTCATAATTTATTTTGAAATAAATATTTTATAAAAATAAATTAATAAATAATTAAAATCAATAAAATTGTTTATATTTAGTTTATATTATATATAATTATAATGATTATTATTACTAAATATGGTATTCACATTTTTAAAAAAATTTAAAATTATTATTTTTTCAAAGGTTATGACCTTTGAAAATGTGAAAAAATATTAAATTTTTTTTTGTTATTTCATTGTTTAAATAAAACCTATAAACCACTAAATGCCTAAAAATATAAATTGCTAAACTCCTAAATTACAAAACCTTTAAATACTTATTCCATTAAACTGGTATAGATTAATAATAAATCATAAATCTCATTTTAATTTTTATTCATCATAATTTTAAATTTTTATTTTAATTATTTATCAATTTAATTTTATAGAAATATTAATTACAAAATAAATTATTAGTGAGATGGATCTAGTTTAAATTAAAATAGTATCCTTAAATAATAATTAATAAATTTCATTTTTTTTCATTAAAATTTTAAATATTCATTTTAATTCTTTATTTGTTTATTTATATATAAATATTAATTACAAAATAAATTGAGCTAGACAAAAATAATTTTTATAAATTATTTTTCATCAAAAAATTATAGATAAACTTTTTAAAAAATAAATTTTCAAAACAAGAAATTATTTTATAGTAATATATTTTGCATTGCTTCTGAATCATTTTAGATTTTGTAATTATATTTTAATTGATATCTATTTTATTAATAATAGATTATTAATTTATATTTTGATGATTATTAGAATATTTAACAATAAAATTGTTTATATTGAATTTACATGATATATAATTATTAAGATTATTATAACTAAATATTATATTTACATTTGAAAATAATTTAAAAATTATTATATTTTTAAAGTTTATCATCTTTGAAAATGAGATAAAATCACAAAATTAAATTTTTTGTTATTTTATTGTTTATATAAAACCTATAAACTACTAAATACCTAAACGCTTAAATCATTAAACTTTTAAACCCCAAAACACCAAAACCCAAAAACCCTTAAATACTTAAACAATAAAATTATTTATAAATAATATATAATTATCTATCAATAAATAATAATTTATTAATTTATTTTTTGATCATTATTATATTTATATTTATATTTAGTTTATTAATATCTATCAATAAAATTGTTTATTTTTAATTTACATGATATATAATTATTAAGTTTATTATAACTAAATATTGTATTTACATTTGAAAAAAATTTAAAAATTATTATATTTATAAAGGTTATAACCTTCATAATTGATAAAAAATTTGAAAAATAATTTTTTTGATATTTCATTATTTAAATAAAACATATAAATTAATAAATGCCCTAAACACTTAAATCACTAAACTCTTAAACTCCTAAATACTTAAACCATTAAACTGGTACACCCTAAATTATTAATCATAAATATCATTTTATTTGTATTCATTATAATTTCAAAAGTCATTTTAATTATTTATTAGTTTATTTTTATAGAAATATTAATTACAAAATAAAATTATAAATGTGACAAATATAATTTAAATAATTTATCTTCATCAAAAAAATTTATAAGCTTATAATAAGAATCTAAAATTTAAAAATAAAAAATTATTATTCCGTAATATATTTTAATTTGATTTTGAATCGTTTTAAGTTTTGCAAATATATTTTAATTAATATCTATCTTATTAATAATAGTTTATTAATCTATTTTATGATCAGTATTATAATATCAATCAATAAAATTATTTATATTGGATTTACATTATATTTAATTTTTATGATTCTTATAATTAAATATTGTATTAACATTTGAAAAAAAATTAAAAATTATAATATTATCAACGGTTATAACCTTGAAAATCTGAAAAAATCAAAAAACTAATTTTTTTGTTATTTAATTATTTAAATAAAACCTATAAACCAAAAAATACCTAAATACTTATATTACTAAACTCCTAAACCCTGATACTGTTGCACCACACACACAGCGACAGATCACAGTACACTTGTGCAGATATTCTTGTCCATCTTGGTGTAGCATTTAGATGGGTCAGCAAGTCCTGGAAGCATCCAGAAGTATGTGCCACTAGCTTGTAGAGGGCCCAACTAGCAAGCCGAGATGATAACATTCAGACAACTGACGAGACCGAGCAATGTGGTGGGGAGTAAACCCAAGAGTAGCTAGGAGTGGGTCCCACTATCCATATCAGGCAGCATAGAGGACCACCCAACCGTCACCCAATAGGAGTAGCGGGTAATCCATGATTAATTGGAGAGCCGACAAAATCCGAAGCATCACCAAGGAGGGCCAGTAAGCAATGGAGTACAGATTAGCCACATGTGAGCGAAAGATTCAAATTTGTAGTTTATGTTTGTAGTCTTATTTGTATTTTGGACTTTGTATGCACCATGTACTTGTAGAGATAGATCATGACATACTCACACACACAATCTTGTCTGTTCTCTATGTACCATGCAATGAGGGCAACTTGACCCATGAGTATCTTTAAGTGGGACCGACTAATGCATTTTGAAAATACACATTAGGCAATGCTACACTCCCTGGAGCAGAAGACTCATCTTTATAGCAGTTTGTAAATTTACTTGTATTCTAGCTTAGTTGTACGCGTAGATAATTAGACTATGAGATGGACCTCATCACACATGCACACTGATGCACGCATATTTTTTGATATTTTGTCGGTACAACATACAGCCACTTCTTGGAGATCGAGGAGGAAGCATTCTAACCCAAGAGATACTCTTTTGAGGATCTTAGGAGCAAAAGAAATGTGCAATTCATAGGTGAGAATGAATTGAAAAAGTGTCGTAGATGTGGAGTTGTTGATTTATGGGTATTCAGTTTTACATATAATCCATTGCTTAACACTGACATTGGACAAACGCTTGATGCTGCATGTCACACACATGCACAATCTTATATTTGCATAGTTTTAATATGGTGCATCATTCAGGTTCCTCCAAAAGGTTTGGACAAATTTGAATGGAAAGGACGCAGTGCGCATAATGACTCAATGCCAACTCTGAAGTCTGGGAATTCCAAGTGATTTTATTTGTATTCGTAAGCTTGGAATTATTAGGAATTATGTTTTTTTATGTATTTTATGCTTAGAATCATTAATGTGCATAGGATTTAAATGGCTGGCCCAAATTAGTCAGCTTTTTAGTCTGTTGTAAGTTGTGTGCCTAAATGATAAATAAAGTCTGTATTTTCCAAAAAAAAAACAAAAAAACCATAAACCCTAAACCATAAACATTAAATCCTAAACCTTAAATCATAAACTATAACCCGAATCGATAAACCCTAAATCATAAATCTCATGTTTTGCACTTTTATAATCAATTGACTAAGTGTTAAATTTAAATTGAAATTCACAACTTTTAGGAATGTCACAGAATTATCTCTTTGTTTATGTAACACAAAGTCATGACTCAAGGGGTGAGTTATGGATTCAGTCTCTTTCTTGCTTTAGATTATTGTAGCATTAGCAATGGTCATGATTGTGTATTTTGTCTCTAGAAAAAAAAATCATATCGATGAGAATATGCCATAACTTGTGTCTCTCTATTGAACATATTGTGATGGCGCTAAGAATGATTATGAATATATATTTAATCACTATAATATAGGGTCACAGTATTGGATATAACCATAGCTTGTGCATTTTATCCTTATATTGCAAAGTCATTGCACTAGGAATGATTGTAACTTTGGACATTCCTCAAGAGCAAAAGTCATGACCCTAGAAATATTTAAAGCTAGAGTACTACTCTTTATAACTTTCTATAGCTAATATTCATGGGATTGGAAATATCACTATGGCTTTTTCCTTTGATTTGTGACCTCAAGTGTCAATATGCAAAACTAATATTTTAAGCAATGATTAAAACCTTTTATACATTTGAATATGATTCATTTACACCTTTTTGGGTATTGTGAGCTTGTCTACATAACTCATTTAATATAAAAAGAAAGAAATGATACTTTTCATATCCACGAGGATATAAAAAAAGGCTTAGACATGCCAATAAAATAAATTTTTTGATTCTTGATTGAAAGAGAGCCCATACTTCTTGCCCTACTCAATCTGCCATGGGGCTAGTTTGTTCTAATAGGCTACTAGGTGGTTATTTTTTTAGATTTAAACTATGTTTTTAAAAAAATGCTTTGAGTGTGTGCATGAGAGATATTTTAGAAGAAATTACAATAATCAATATAAATAGCATACTCAACAACTTGCTATTTCAACACATAGGGGTACAACTTTAGTTTGGTCTGTTAGCGTACATGAGTCATATTACCTTTGATAGCATAGTGATTCAACATCAAATATGATGAGACATAATAGAGATAAAGTAAAAGCTCATATTTTGGTTAGAGCTTTAGCAATCATTCTAGAGTTGAGAGAGGAACAAAATAAATTATATTAATTATTCAGTATAATTTTAATTTTTATTTTAATTATTTATCAGTTTATTTTTATAGAAATATTAATTACAAAATAAATTATTTGTGAGACAAATCTAATTTAAATTAAACCGGTATATCCTAAATATTAAAGAATAAATCTCATTTTTTTTATTTTAATTTTAAATATTCAAATTTAATTATATATTTGTTTATTTATATATAAATATTAATTACAAAATAAATTATGAGTTACACAAATATAATTTATATAAATTATTTTTCATCAAAATAATATATATAAACTTTTTTAAAGATAAAAAAATTTCAAAACAAAAAATTATTATATAGTAATATATTTTTCTTTGCTTCTGAATCATTTTAAGTTTTGTAATTATATTATAATTGATATCTATCTTATTAATAATAGATTATTAATTTATTTTTTGATCATTATTAGAATATTTATCAATAAAATAGTTTATATTGAATTTATATGATATTTAAATATAATGATTTTTATAACTAAATATTTAATTCACTTTTGAAAAAAATTTAAAAATTATTATATTTTCAAAGGTTATAACCATAAAAAATGAGAAAAATTAATAAAAATAAATTTTTTTTATTTCATTTTTTAAATAAAACCTATAAAACATTAAATGCATACTTACTTAAATCAGTAAGCTCATTAATCCCGAAACCCCTAAATACATAAACCTTTCAACAGCTATATACTACTTAATAAATAATAAATCTCATTTTTATTTCTATTTATTATAATTTTAAATATTCATTTTAAGTATTTATAGTTTATTTTTTTAGAAAAATTAATTACAAAATAAATTTTGAGTGAGACAAATATTATTAAAATAATTTATTTAAAAAAAATATAAGCTAATAAAAAAAAGAAAATTTTAAAAATTAAATATTATTATATAGTAATATATTTTGATTTGATTTTGAATCATTTTGTGTTATGTAAATATATTTTAATTAATATTTATATTATTTATAATAGTTTATTAATTTAATTTTTGATCATTATTATAATATATATCATTAAAATTATTTATATTGAATTTATATGATATTGAATTAGTAAGATTAATATAATTATATATGGTATTCACATTTCAAAAAATTTTGAAAATTATTTTATTTTCAAAGGTTATACCGTTTGAAAATCAAAAAAAAATCAAAAAAAGAATTTTAAATTTTTATTATATAAATAAAACCTATAATCCACTAAATGCCTAAAAACATATATTGCTAAACTTTTAAATGATAAAACTCCTAAATAATAAAACCATCAAACTGGTATACCCTATATAATAAATCATAAATCTTATTTTAATTTGTATTCTTTATAATTTTAAATATTCATTTTAATTATTTATTAGTTTATATTTTATAGAAATATCAATCACAAAATAAATAATGAGAGGGACAAATATAATTTTAATAATTTATTTTTAATCAAAAAAAAAGCTTATATAAAGAAGTAAAAATTTAAAAACAAAAATTATTATTTAGTAATAATATATTTTACTTAGATTTTGAATCATTATATATAAGTTTTGCAATTATATTTTAAGTTGCGATCAAACTTATTAATAATAGTTTATTAATTTATTATTTGATCATTTTTATAATATCGAACAATAAAATTACTTATATTCCATTAAAATGTCTTATAATAATTAAGTTATTATAACTAAATATTATATTTACATTTGAAAATAATTTAAAAATTATTATATTTTCAAAGGTTTAAACCTTCAAAAATGATAAAAAATCACAAAAATAATTTTTTATTATTTTATTATTTAAATAAAACTTATAAACTACTAAATGCCAAACATTTAAATCTCTAGACTTTTAAACTGCAAAACCCCCTAAATACTTAAACCATTAAACCTATATAACCTAAATAATAAATGATAAATAATAAATCTCATTTTTATTTGTATTCATTATAATGTTAATATTCATTTTAATTATTTTTAGTTTATTTTTATAGAAATATTTAATTACAAAATAAATAATGAGTGAGACAGATATAATTTAAATAATTTATTTTTTATGAAATAAATAAGCTTATAAAAATAAATAAAATTTCAAAAATTTAAAATTTTATTTAGTAAAATAATTTACTTTGATTTTGAATTATTTTGGGTTCTGCAAATATATTTTAATTAATATCTATTTTATTAATAATAGTTTATTAATTTATTTTTTGATCATTATTATAATATATATTAATACATTTTTTTATATTTAATATACAACAAATATAATTATTAAGATTTATATAACTAAGTATTATATTCATATTTTAGAACTATTAAAAAATTATTATATTTTTAAAAGTTATAACCTTTGAAAATCACGAAAATTCATAAAAATAATTTTTATGTTATTTCATTGATTAAATAAAACCTATAAACACCTAAATGTTTAAACATATAAATCAATAAACTTTTTAACCCGAAACCACAAAATACTAAAACAATTAAATAGTTATACCCTAAATAATAAATCCTAAATCTAATTTTTATTAGTATTTATTATAATTTTAAATATATATTTTAATTATTTATTAGTTTAATTTTATAGAAATACAAATTAAAAATTAAATTAATAGTCAGACAAATATAATTTAAATAATTTGTTTTTCATCAAAAAATATATAGGCTTATAAATGGATACAAAAATTTAAAAAGTTAAAATTAATATTTTGTAAAATATTTCACTTTGATTTTGAGTCATTTTAGGTTTTGCAAATATATTCTATACAATATTTATCTTATTAATAATAGGTTATTACTTTTTTATGATCAATATTATAATAAATATCAATAAAAAAGTTTATATTGAATTTATATGATATATAATTATTATGCTTATTATAACTTGATATTGTATTCACTTTTCAAAAAAAAATTAAAAATTATTATATTTTCAAAGGTTGTAACCTTCAAAAATGAGAAAAAATTACAAAAATAATTTTTTTGTTATTTTATTTTTTATATAAAACCTATAAACCACTAAATGACTAAATACTAAAATGATCAAACTCTTAAACCCCGAAACCCATAAATACTTAAAAGATTTAATTTGTATAGTCTAAATAATAAATCATAAATCTCAGTTTTATTAGTATTAATTATAATTTTAAATATTCATTTTAATTATTTATCAGTTTATTTTTATAGAAATATTAATTAAAAAATAAATTATTAGTGGGGCATATATAATTTAAATAATTTATTTTTGATCAAAAAAAATCCTCATAAAAAGAGGAAAAATTTTAAAAATAAAAAATTATTATTTAATAATATATCTTATTTTGATTTTGAATCATTTTAGATTTTATAATTATATTTTAATTTATATCATTCTTATAAATACAAGTTTATTAAATTATTTATTAATCATTATTATAATATCTATCAATAAATTATTTATATTATGTTTATATTATATAAAATTATTAAAGATTATTATCACTAAATATTATATCCACATTAAAAAAAATTAAATATTATTATATTTTCAAAGGTTACAACCATCAAAAATTAAAAAAAAAACAAAAAATTAAATTTTTTGTTTTTTGTTCTTTAAAAAAACTATAAATCACTAAAGGTCTAAACAATTAAACCACTAAACTCTTAAACCACAAAACACCTAAATACTTAAACCATTAAACCGGTATATCCTGAATAATAAATAATAAATCTCAATTTTATTTGTATTCATTATAATTTTAAATATTCTTTTTAATTATTTAGTAGTTTATTATTATAGAATTAAAATTGCAAAATAAATTATGAGTGAGACAAATATAATTTAAATAATTTATTTTTAATAACAAAAATATAAAGTTATAAAAAAAGAAAAAGATTAAAAAAAAATTTTATTTAGTAATATATTTTATTTTGATTTGAATATATTTAGATTTTGCAAATACTTTTTAAATAATAACTATTTTATTAATATTAGATTATTAATTTATTTTTTGATCATAATTCTAATATATAGCTATATAATTATTTATATTGAATTTAAATGAATTATAATTATGAAGATTATTATAAATAAATATTATATTGACATTTGAAAAAAATTTAAAAATTATTATATTATTCAAAGGATATAATCTTCAAAAATTAGAAAAAATATTAAAAATAAATTTTTTTGCTATATTATTGTTTAAATAAAACTTATAAACCACTAAATGCATAAACACTTAAACATCTAATCTTTTAAACACAAAAGCCCATAAATACTTTAACCTTTAAACTCGTAAACCTTAATTATAATTTAAATAATTTATTAAAATATTAATTACAAAATAAATTATGAGTGATAAAAATATAATTTAAATAATTTATTTTTAATCAAAAAAAAATATAAGCTTATAAAATGAAGCAAAAACTAAAAAAGAAAAATTATTATTTAGTAATAAATTTTACTTGGATTTTGAATAATTTTAGGTTTTGCAATTATTTTTTAATTTATATCCATCATAATAATAATAACATATTAATTTATTTTTTGATAATCGATATCATATCTATGTATAAAATTGTTATATTTACTTTATATTATATATAATTATAATAATTATTATTACTAAATATTGTATTCACATTTTTAAATAATTTTAAAATTATTAGATTGTCAATGGTTATAACATTTGAAAATGTGAAAAAATATCCAAAATTATTTTTTTGTTATTTCATTGTTTAAACAAAACCTATATACCACTAAATGCCTAAAATCATAAATCGCTAAAGTCATAAACAACAAAACCTCTAAATACTTAAAATATTAAACTAGTATACATTAATAATAATTCATAAATCTCATTTTAATTTTTATTCAGTATAAATTTAAATTTAAATTTTTATTTTAATAATTTATCAATTTATTTTTATAGAAATATTAATTACAAAATAAATTATTAGTGAGAGAGATCTAATTTAAATTAAACTGCTATCCCTAAATAATAAATAATAAATCTCATTTTTTTATTATAATTTTAAATATTCAATTTAATTATTTATTTGTTTATTTATATATAAATATTAATTACAAAATAAATTGATTTATACAAATTTAATTTATATAAATTATTTTTAATCAAAAAATTATAGATAAACTTTTTAAAAGAAAAAAAAAATTTAAAACAAAAAATTATTATATAGTAATATATTATATATCTAATAAAAATAGACGCTTATAAAAGAAGTAAAAATTTAAAAATAAGAAATGATTATCAAGTAATATAAGTTAGTTTAATTTTGAATCAATTTGGGTTTTGTAAATATTTTTTAATTAATATCTATATTAATATTAATAGTTTATAAATTTAATTTTTGATCATTATTATAATATCTATCATTAAAATTATTTATATTAAATTTATATGATATATAATTATTAATATTATTATTACAAAATATTGAATTAAAATTTCAAAAAATTTTAAATATTATTATTTTTTCAAATGTTATAATCTATGAAAATGATAAAAAATTATAGAATTTTTTTTTGTTTTTTTATTTATTTAAATAAAACCTATAAACCACTAAAAGCCTAAAAACATAAATCGCTAAACTTCTAACAACAAAACCTATAAATACTTAAGTCATTAAACTAGTATACATTAATAATAAATCATAAATCTCATTTTAATTTTTATTCAGTATAATTTTAAATTTTTATTTTTATTATTTCTCAATTTATTTCATAGAAATATTAATTACAAAATAAATTATTAGTGAGACAGATCTAATTTAAATTAAATAGGTATTCCTAAATAATAAATAATAAATCTCATTTTTTTTATTATAAATTTAAATATTCATTTTAATTATTTATTTGTTTATTTATATATAAATATTAATTACAAAATAAATTGAGTTAGACAAATATAATTTATATAAATTATTTTTCATCGAAAAATTATTGACAAACTTTTTCAAAGAAAAAAATTTTCAAAACAAAAAATTATTATATAGTAATATATTTTTCTTTTCTTCTGAATCATTTTAGGTTTTGTAATTATATTTTAATTGATATCTATCTTATTAATAATAAATTATTAATTTATTTTAAGATCATTATTAGAATATTTATCATTAAAATTCTTTATATTGAATTTATATGATATATAAATATAATGATTATTATAACTATATATTGTATTCACATTTTAAAAAAATTTAAAAACTTATTATAATTTCAAAGGTTATAACCTTTGAAAATATCAAAAAAATAATAAAAATAATTTTTTTATTATTTTATTTATTTAATAAAACCTATAAACCACTAAATGCATACACAGTTAAATCAGTAAACTTCTAAACCTCATAATACCTGAATACATAAACCATTAAACCGCTATATACTACTTAATAATTAATAAATCTAATTTTTATTTCTATTTTTTATAATTTTAAATATTAATTTTAATTATTTATTAGTTTATTTTTATAGAAATATTTATTACAAATTAAATTATGAGAGCGACATATATATTTTAATTTGGGTTTTGTAAATATTTTTTAATTAAAATCATCATTGCATTAATAGTTTATTAATTTAAATTTGATCATTATTATATTATCTATCAAAAAAATTGTTTATATTGACTTTAAATGATATATAATTATTAATATTAAAATAACTAAATATTGTATTCACATTTCAAAAAATTTTAAATATTATTATATTTTCAAAGGTTATAACTCAAGAAAATCAGAAAAAATTACAATTTTTTTTTGTTATTTTATTGTTTAAATATAACCTATAAACCACTAAATGCCTAAAAACTTAAATCGCTAAACTACTAAATGATAAAACCTTTAAATACTTAAACTATTAAACTGGTGTACATTAATAAAAAATCATAAATCTCAAAATATAGTATTCATAACTAAATTTTTTGAGATTTATGATTTTCAAAGTTTAAGACATTCAAAATTGAGAAAAAATAACAAAAATAATTTTTTTGTTATATAATTGTTTAAATAAAACTTATAAACCATTAAATGCCTAAATATATAAATATATAGACTGCTAAACCCCGAAGCCCCTAAATACTTAAACCTTTAAACTCGTGAACCTTAAATATAATTTAAATAATTTATAGAAATATTAATTACAAAATAAATTATGTGTGATACAAATATAATTTAAATAATATATTTTTCATCAAAAAAACATATAAGCTTATAAATTTATGCAAAAACTAAAAAAAATTATTATTTAGTAATAAATTTTATTTTGATTTTGAAACATTTTAGGTTTTTAATTATATTTTAATTTATATCTATCATATTAATAATAGTTTGTTAATTTATTCTTTGATAATTGATATAATATCTTTGAATAAAATTGTTTATATTTAGTTTATATAATATATAGTTATAATATTTATTATTACTAAATATTGTATTCACATTTTTAAAAAATTTTAAAATTATTATATTTTCAAAGGTTATAACCTTTGAAAATTGGAAAAAATATCAAAAATAAATTTTTCATTATTTTGTTGTTTGAATAAAACCTATAAACCATTAAATGCCTAATACTTAAATCAATAACTTCTAAATCTTGAAAAACCTCAATAGATAAATTTTTTAAACATGTATATGCTAAATAATAAATAATAAATAATAAATCACATTTTTATTTTTTTCATTATAATTTTAAATATTCATTTTAATTATTTATTTGTTTATTTTTATATAAATATTAATTATAAAATAAATTATAAGTAATACAAATATATTTATATAAATTATTTTTTAACAAAAAAAAATAAACTTAATAAAAGAAGAAAAAAATTAAAAACAAAAAAATATTATATAGTAATATATTTTGCTTTGTTTCAGAATCATTTTAGGATTTATAATTATATTTTAATTGAAATCTAACTTATTAATAATAGATTATTTTTTTTAACATTCTTTGAATATTTATCAATAAAAATTTTATGTTGAATTTATATGATATATAAATTTAATAATTATTATAACAAAATATTGTATTCACTTTTGAAAAAAGATTTAAATTTTTTTATTTTCAAAGATTATAACCTTTGAACATGTGAAAAAATAAAAAAAAATATTTTTTTTGTTATTTCAATGTTTAAATAAAACCTATAAAACACTAAATATCTAACCACTTAAATCACTATACTACAAAATCCTGATACCCCTATATAGATAATCTTTTAAACCGTTATACCCTAAATAATAATTAATAAATCTCATTTTTATTTGTTTTCATTATAATTTAAAAAAATTATTTTGATTGTTATGTTTTTTATTAATATATATATATATATATATTAATTATAAAATAAATTATGAGTTACAAATATAATTTTAAAAAATAATTTTTTATCAAAAATTGATAAGCTTATAAAAAGAATAAAAATTTTAAAACCTATAATTATTATTAAGTAATATATTTATCTTTGCTCTTGAATCATTTTAGGTTTTGATATTATATTTTAAATAATATCAATCTTATTCATAATAGATTTTTAATTTATTTTTTGATAATTATTAGAATATCTATCAATAAAATTGTTTATATTGAATTTATATGATATATAATTATTATGATTATTATAAATAAATATTGTATTCAGTTTTGAAAAAAATTTAAAAATTATTATATTTTCAAAGGTTATAATCTTAAAAAATGAGAAAGAATAAAAAAAATAAATTTTTTGTTATTTCTTTTTTAAATAAAACCTATCGATCACTAAATGTTTACTTACTTAAATTAGTAGCTTATAAAACACGAAACCCCTAAATACATAAACCTTGTAACAGCTATATACTACTTAATAAATAATAAATCTCATTTTTATTTCTATTTATTTTTGTTTTAAATATTCATTTTTATTATTTATATTTTAATTTTTTATAAAAATTAATTACAAAATAAATTTCGAGTGAGACATATATTATTTATATAATTTATTTTTAATCATAAAAAATATAAGCTTATAAATATATGGAAAAAATTAAAAATTAAATATTATTATTTAGTAATATCTTTTTATTTTATTTTTAATCATTTTGTGTTATCTAAATATATTTTAATTAATATTTATATTATTTATAATAGTTTATTAATTTAATTTTTGATCATTATTATAATATCTATCATTAAAATTATTTATATTGAATTTATATGATATATAACTATTAAGATTAATATAATTATACATGGTATTCACATTTCAAAAGATTTTAAAAATTATTTTATTTTTAATGGTTATAACCTTTCAAAATCTAAAAAAAATCAAAAAAAAATATTTTATTTTTATTATATAAATAAAACCTATATACCACTAAATGCCTAAAAACAGAAATTGCTAAACTCCTAAACAACAAAACCCTTAAATAATCGATCCATTAAACCTGTATACCATATATAATTTTGGGCAATTTTGCTTCCATGGTCGTGAGATTGAGATACAGAAACACGGAAACTATAGAAAACAAGCAATATATATATCCCAATTTAGAAACCATCCATGATAGAATCAAAAAATGAGAAATAAACAGTGAAAATAATGTGGTTCGCTAGACCCTCAGTACTATGAGCTAAATCCACTAGAAAATGCTTTTGGGTTATAGATTAAAGCAACAGAAATGTCTAACACTATGCAGCACACAAAATAGTCGTGATAAATCTCACAGAGAGAAGAGAGAGAGACGATGAACAGTTCCACGGGTACAAAAACAACCACACAAAAATAAAATTACAAAACATTTTATATTAAAATTTCTCTCGGTTCATTTAACCGGAGCGGGTCGAATCATGAGACGGATCAGGCTCTACTCCAATTTCGGCCCGCTGTCCGATCAGCTGGACCTCTATTGTTGTGCTACTACTGTATACTCGGCCTCTTAATATTTCCTTTCCTACACTTACATGAAAATATTAAAAATGAAAAAACATTTGTTTATACAAACAGATTCTCAAAAAATAAATTACATATACAGTAATAATATATCTTAAATCTCATTTTAATTTGTATTCATTATAATTTTTAATTATTAATTTTAAATATTAAATTTAAATATTTATTAGTTTATTTTTTATATAAATATTAATTCCAAAATAATTAATTAGTCAGACAAATATAATATTATTAATTTACATTTAATAAAAAAAAATATAATCTTATAAAAAGAAATAAAAATTTAAAAACAAAAAATTATTATTTAGTAATAAATTTTACATTGATTTTGAATCCTTTTAGGTTTTGTAATTATACTTTAATTTATATCTATCATATTAATAATAGTTTATTAATTTATTTTTTGATAATTGATATCATATCTATCAATAAAATTTTTTATAATTAGTTTATATTATATATAATTATAAGGATTATTATTACTGAATATTTTATTCACATTTTAAAAATATTTTAAAATTATTATATTTTCAAATGTTATAACCTTTGAAAATGTTAAAAAATAACAAAAATAATTTTTTTTGTTATTTCATTGTTTAAATAAATCTTATAAACCACTAAATGCCTAAATACTTAAATCAATAACTCTTATATCTCAAAAACCCTAAATAGAAAATCATTTTAAACAGGTATACACTAAATAATAAATAATAATCTAAATATTATTTTTTTCATTTTAATTTAAAATAATTATTTTTATTATTTATTAGTTTATTTTTATATAATTATTAATTACAGAATAATTTGAGTAAGACAATATAATTTATATTATTATTTTTCATCAAAAAAATATAGATAAACTTTTTAAAAGAAAAAAAAATCAAAACAAAAAATTAGTATAAAGTAATATATTTTGCTTTGTTTCTGAATCATTTTAGGTTTTGTAATTATATTTAAATTGATATCTATCTTATTAGTAATAGATTATTAATTTATTCTTTGATCATTATTAGAATATTTATCAATGAAAATATTTATATTGAATTTATATGATATATAAATATAAAGATTATTATAACTAAATATTGTATTCACTTTTAAAAAAAATTTAAAAATTATTATATTTTCAAAGGTTATAACCTTTGAAAATATCAAAAAATAAAAAAAATAAATTTTGTTATATTTTTATAAATAACACGTATAAACTACTAAATACATGCACAGGTAAATCAGTAAACTCCTAAACCCCAGTAATGCCAAAATACATAAACCACTAAATCGCCATATACTACATAATAATTAATAAATCTAATTTTTAATTCTATTTATTATAATTTTAAATATTCATTTTAATTATTTATTAGTTTATTTTTATAGAAATATTTATTACAAAATAAATTATGAGTGTGAAAAATATAATTTAAAAAATATATATGTTATAAAAGAAGTAAAAATTTAAAAATCAAAAATTTTAATCCAGAAATATATTTTACTTTAATTTTGAATCAATTTGTGTTTTGTAATTATTTTTTAATTAATATCTATCTTAATAACAATAGTTTATAAAATTTAATCTTGATCATTATTATTATATATATCAATAAAATTGTTTATATTGAATTTATATGTTATATAATTATTAATATTATTATAACTAAGTATTGTATTCACATTTCATAAAATTTTAAATATTATTATATTTTCAAAGGTTATAACCTTTGAAAATGAGAAAAAATTATAGAAATTTTTTTTGATATTTTATTTTTTAAAATAAAAGGTATAAACCACTAAATGCCTAAAAACATAAATAGCTACAATCCTAAATTAAAAAACCGCTAAATACTTAATCCATTAAAGTTGTATACAATAATAATAAATCATAAATCTCATTTTAAATTTTATTCAGTATAATTTTAAATTTTTATATTAAATATTTGTCAGTTTATTTTTATAGAAATATTAATTACAAAATAAATTATTAGTGAGAAATATATAATTTAAATTAAACCGGTATTCCAAAATAATAAATATTAAATTTCATTTTTTTCAATATAAATTTAAATATTCATTTTAATTATTTATTTGTTTATTTTTATAATTATATTAATTACAAAATAAATTGAGCTAGACAAATATAATTTATATAAATTATTTTTTATCATAAAATTATAGATAAACTTTTTAAAAGAAAACAAATTTTCAAAATAAAAATTATTATATAGTAATATATTTTGCTTTACTTCCGGATCATTTTAGGTTTTGTAATTATACTTTAATTCATATCTATCTTATTAATAATAGATTATTAATTTATTTTTTGATCATTATTAGAATATTTATCAATAAAATAGTTTATATTGACTTTATATTATATATAAATAGAATGATTTTTATAACACTAGATTATATTCACTTTAGAACAAAATTTAAAATTTATTGTATTTTCAAAGGTTATAACCTTTGAGAATATCAAAAAATAACAAAAATAAATTTTTTGTTATTTTATTTTTTAAATAAAACATATAAACCACTATATACATATATAGGTAAATCAGTAAATTCCTAAATACATAAACTATTAAACCGCTATAAACTACTTAATAATTAATAAATCTAATATTTATTTTATTTGTTATAATTTAAATATTGATTTTAATTATTTTTTAGTTTATTTTTATAAAATATTTATTACAAAATAAATTATTAGTGCGACACAATAATTTATATAATTTATTTTTCATCAAAAAAAATATATACTATTATAAAAGAAGTAAAAATTTAAAAATTAAAAATTAATATACAGTAATACATTATAGTTTAATCTTGAATCGATTTTGGTATTATAAATATTTTTTAATTAATATCTATCTTATTATTAATAGTTTATTGATTTAATTTTTGATAATTATTAAATTATTTATCAATAAAATTATTTATATTGAATTTATATGATATATAATTATTAATATTAAAATAACTAAATATTGTATTCACATTTCAAAAAATATTATTATATATTCAAAGCTTTTAACCTATGAAAATCAGAAAAAATTACAAATTTTTTTTTGTTATTTTATTGTTTAAATAAAACCTATAAACCACTAAATGCATAAAAACATAAATTGCTAAACTCCTAAACGACAAAACCTCTAAATACTTAAACCATTAAACAGGTGTACATTATTAAAAAAATCATAAATCTCAATATAATTTTTATTAAGTATAATTTTAAATTTATATTTTAATTATTTATCAGTTTATTTTTATAGAAATATTAATTACAAAATAAATTATTAGTAAAACATATCTAATATAAATAATGTATTTTTCATCAAAAAAAAATATATATCCTTATAAAAAGAGGCAAAATTTTAAAAACAAAAATTTATTATTTAGTAATATATTTTATTTTTATTTTGAATCATTTAAGATTTTGCAATTATATTATAATTTATATCATTCTTATTAATAATAGTTTATTAATTTTTTATTGATCATTATTATAATATCTATTAATAAAATTATTTATATTGAGTTTACATTATATATAATTATTAAGATTATTATTATTGAATATTATATTCACATTCAAAAAAATTAAAAATTATTATAATTTCAAAGGTTATATCCTTCAAAAATTTAAAAAAAAAATCAAAAAATTACATTTTTTATTATTTCATTCTTTAAATAAAAACTATAAATAACAAAAGGCCTAAACACTTAAATCATTAAACCCCAAAACACCTAAATACTTAAACCATTAAACTAGTATATCCTGAATAATAAATAATAAATCTCTATTTTATTTGTATTCATTATAGTTTTAAATATTTATTTTAATTTTTTATTAGTTTATTTTTATAGAATTATAAATTAAAATTAAATTATGAGGAAGACAAATATAATTTAAATAAACAACTTTTAATTAAAAAAATTATAAACTTATAAAAAGAAGCAAAACATCAAAAAAATTATTATTTAATAATATATTTTATTTTGATTTTGAATAAATTTACGTTTTGCAAATATATTTTAAATAAAATCTTTCTTATTAATAATAGTTTATTAATTTACTTTTTGATAATTAATAAAATATCTATCAATATAATTATTTATATTGAATTTACATGAAATATAATTATTAATTTTATTTTAAATAAATATAGTATTCACATATAAAAAAAATTTAAAAATTGTTATATTATCAAAGGTTATAACATTCAAAAATGATAAAAAATAACAAAAATAAATTTTATGTTATATCATTGTTTAAATAAAACTTATAAACCATTAAATGCCTAAACACATAAATCTCTAAACTCCTAAACCCCGAAGCCCCTAAATACTTAAACCTTTAAACTCGTAAACGTTAAATATATAATAAATAATATATTGAAATATTTAATTACAAAATAAATTATGAGTGATACTAATATAATTTAAATAATTTATTTTTCATCAAAAAAATATATAAGCTTATAAAAAGGAGCAAAAACAAAAAAACAAAAAGTATTATTTAGTAATAAATTTTACATTGTTTTTGAATCATTTTAGGTCTTTTAATTATATTTTAATTTATATATATCATATTAATAATAGCACATTAATTTATTTTTTGATAATTGATATCAAATCTATCAATAAAATTGTTTATATTTAGTTTATATTATATATAATTATAATGATTATTATTACTAAATATTGTATTTACATTTTTAAAAAAATTTAAAATTATTATATTTTAAAAGGTTATAACCATTGAAAATGTGAAAAATATCAAAATTATTTTTTTTATTTCATTGTTTAAATAAAACCTATAAACGACTAAATGCCTAAAAACATAAATCGCTAAACTTCTAAATGACAAAACCTCTAAATTCTTATTCCATTAAACTGGTATAGATTAATAATAAATCATAAATCTCATTTTAATTTTTATTCAGTATAATTTTAAATTTTTATTTTAATTATTTATCAGTTTATTTTTATAGAAATATTAATTACAAAAAAAATTATTAGTGAGACAGATCTAATTTAAATTAAAATAGTATCCCTAAATAATAATTAATAAATATCATTATTTTTCATTATAATTTTAAATATTCATTTTAATTATTTATTTGTTTATTTATATATAAATATTAATTAGAAATTAAATTGAGCTAGACAAAAATAATTTATATAAATTATATTCATCAAAAAATTATGGATAAACTTTTTAAATGAAAAAAAATTTTTAAACAAAAAATTATTATATAGAAATATATTTTGCATTGCTTTTGAATCATTTTAGGTTTTGTAATTATATTTTAATTGATATCTATCTTATTAATAATAGATTATTAATTTGTTTTTTTTGATCATTATTAGAATATTTATCAATAAAATTATTAATATTAAATTTACATGATATATAATTAAATAGATAATTATAATTAAATATTATATTTACATTTTAAAATAATTAAAAAATTATTATATTTTTAAAGGTTATCATCTTTGAAAATGAGATAAAATCACAAATATAAATTTTTTGTTATTTTATTGTTTATATAAAACCTATAAACTACTAAATGCCTAAATGCTTAAATCATTAAACTCCTAAACCCCAAAACCCAAAAACCCTTAAATACTTAAACATTTAAACCATCTTTAAAGGTTTAAATATTTATAAATAATATATAACTATCTATCAATAAATAATAGTTTAAAGGTTTAAATATTTATAAATAATATATAACTATCTATCAATAAATAATAGTTTAAAGGTTTAAATATTTATAAATAATATATAACTATCTATCAATAAATAATAGTTTATTAATTTATTTTTTGATCATTATTATATTTATATTTATATTTAGTTTATTAATATTTATCAATAAAATTGCTTATTTTTAATTTACATGATATATAATTATTAAGTTTATTATAACTAAATATGGTATTCATATTTGAAAAAAATTAAAAAATTATTATATTTATAAAGGTTATAACCTTCAAAATTGATAAAAAATTTGAAAAATAATTTTTTTGTTATTTCATTATTTAAATAAAACATATAAACTACTAAATGCCCTAAACACTTAAATCACTAAACTCCTAAACTCCTAAATAGTTAAACCATTAAACTGGTATACCCTAAATAATTAATCATAATTCTCATTTTTATTTGTATTCATTATAATTTCATTATCCATTTTAATTATTTATTAGTTTATTTTTATAGAAATATTAATTGCAAAATAAAATTATGAATGAGACAAATATAATTAAAATAATTTATCTTCATCAAAAATATATATAAGCTTATAAAAAGAAAAAAAAATTTGAAAATAAAAAATTATTATTTAGTAATATATTTTAATTTGATTTTGAATCGTTTTATATTTTGCAAATATATTTTAATTAATATCTATCTTATAAAAAATAGTTTATTAATCTATTTTATGATCAGTATTATAATATCGATCAATAAAATTATTTATATTGAATTTACATGATATTTAATTTTTATGATTATTATAATTAAATATTGTATTAACATTTGAAAAAAAATTAAAAATTATAATATATTGAATGGTTATAACCTTGAAAATGAGAAATAATCATAAAAATAATTTTTTTGTTATTTAATTATTTAAATAAAACCTACATACGACAAAATACCTAAATACTTAAATTACTAAACTCTTAAACCATGATACTGATGCACCACACACACATAGCGACGGATCACAGTACACTCGTGCACATATTCTTGTCCATTTTGTGTAGCATTTAGAAAGTCTTGTAAGCAGCCAGAAAAGTGCGACCATCTTGTAGAGGGCCCAACTAGCAAGCCAAGATTATAAAATTCAGACAATTGACGAGACCAAGCAATGTGGTAGGGATTAAACCCAATAGTAGCTAGGAGTGGGTCCCAATAGCCATATCAAGCAGCATAGAGGGCCACCCAACCATCGCACAACATGAGTAGCGGGTAATCCATGATTAATTGGAGAGTCAGCAAAATCCGAAGCATCACCAAGCAGGGCCAGTAAGCAATGGAGTCCAGACTAGCCACACGAGAGCGAAAGATTCAAACTTATAGTTTATGTTTGTAGTCTTATTTGTATTTTGGACTTAGTATGCACCATGTACTTGTAGAGACAGATCATGACATACCCACACACACAATCTTTTTTGTTCTCTATGTAGAATGCAATGAGGGCAACTTGACCCACGAGTATCTCTAAGTGGGGCCGACTAATGCATTTTTAAATACACATTAAGCGATGCTACACTCCCGGGAGAAGAAGACCCATATTTATAGCATTTTGAAAATTTACTTGTATTCTAGCTTGGTTGTACGTGTAGATAATTAGACTATGATATGGACCTAATCACACATGCACACCGATGCATGCATATTTTCTGATATTTTGTCGGTGCAACATACAGCAACTTCTTGGAGCTTGAGGAGGAAGCATTCTAACCGAAAAGATACACTTTTGTGGATCATTGGATCAAAAGAATGTGGAATTTAGAGGTGAGAATGAATTGACAAAGTGCAATAGATGTTGACTTGTTGATTTATGGGTATTCAGTTTTACATGTATTCCATTGCATAGCAATGACATAGGCAAATGCTTGATGCTACATGTCACACACATGCACAATCTTATATTTGCATAGTTTTAATATGGTGCATCATTCAGGTTCCTCCAAAAGGTTTGGACGAATCCGAATGGAAAGGACGTAGTGCTCATAATGACTCAATGCCAACTCTGAAGTCCGGGAATGCCAGGTGATTTTAGTTGTATTTGTACGCTTGGAATTATTAGGAATTATGTTTCTCTATGCATTTTATGCATAGAATCATTAAAGTGCATAGGATTTGGTGGGCTAGCCTAAATTAGTCAGCTTTTTAGTCTCTTGTAAGTTGTGTGCCTAAATGATAAAAAAAGTGTGTATTTTCCAAAAAAAACAAAAAAAAAACTATAAAACCTAAACTTTAAATCCTAAACCTTAAACCATAAACTATAACACTAATCCATAACTTTTAGGAATGTCACAGATTTATATTTTTGTATATGTAACACAAAGTCATGACTCAAGGGGTGAGTTATGGATTCGGTCACTTTCTTGTTTTAAATTTTTGTAGCATTAGCAATGGTCATGATTGTATATTTTGTCTCTAGAACACAAAATCGTATTGATGAGAATATGACATAACTTGTGTCTCTCTGTTGAACATATTGATATGGCACTAAGAATGATCATGAATACATATTTAATCACTATAATACTAGGTCACAGTATTGGATATGAACATAGCTTGTGCATTTTATCTTTATATTGCAAAGTCATTGCACTAGGAATGATTGTAACTTTGGACATTCCTTAAGAGCAAAAGTCATGACCCTAGAAATAGTTAAAGCTCGAGTACTACTCTTTAAAACTTTCTATAGCTAAAATTCATGGCATTGGAAATATCTCTATGGCTTTTTCCTTTGATTTGTGACCTCAGGTGTCAAATTGCAAGACTATAATTTTGAGCAATAATTAAAACATTTTATACATTTAAATATGATTCATTTAAACCTTTTTGGGTATTGTGAGCTTGTATATATAACTCATTTAATATAAAAAGAAAGAAATGATACTTTTCATATCCATGAGGATATAAAAAAAGGCTTAGACATGCCAATAATATAAATTTTTTGATTCTTGATTGAAAGAGAGCCCATACTTCTTGCCCTGCTCAAACTGCCCTGGGGCTAGTTTGTTCTAATAGGCTACAAGGTGGTTATTTTTTTAGAGGTGAACTATATTTTTAAAAAATTGCTTTGAGTGTGTGCATGAGAGATATTTTAGAAGAAATTGCAATAATCAATATAAATAGCATCTTCAACAACTAGCTATTTCAACACATAGGGGTACAACTTTGGTTTAGTCTGTTAGCGTACATGAGTCAAATTACCATTGATAGCCCAGTGATTCAACATCAAATATGATGAGACATAATAGAGATAAAGTAAAAACTCCTATTATTTTGGTTAGAGCTTTAGCAATGTTTCTAGAATTGAGAGAGGAACAAAATAAATTATTTTAATAATTAAGTATATTTTTAATTTTTATTTTAATTATTATCAGTTTATTTTGTTAGAAATATTAATTATAAAATAAATTATTAGTGAGACATATCTAATTTAAATTAGACCGGTATATCCTAAATAATAAAGAATAAATCTCATTTTTTTTCATTTTAATATTATATATTCGAATTTAATTATATATTTGTTTATTTTTATATAAATATTAATTACAAAATAAATTATGAGTTACACAAATATAATTTAAATAAATTATTTTTCATCAAAATAATATAGATAAACTTTTTTTTAAAAAAAAAATTCAAAATAAAAAATTATTATATAGTAATATATTTTGCTTTGCTTCTGAATCATTTTTGGGTTTGTAATTATTTTATAATTGATATTTATCTTAATAATAATAGATTATTAATCTATATTTTGATCATTATTAGATTATTTATCAATAAAATAGTTTATATTGAATTTATATGATATATAAATATAATGATTTTTATAACTAAATATTTAATTCACTTTTGAAAAAAATTTAAAAATTATTATATTTTCAAAGGTTATAACCATAAAAAATGAGAAAAAATAAAAAAAATTTTTTTTTTTATTTCATTTTTTAAATAAAACCTATAGATCATTAAATGCTTACTGACTTAAATCAGTAAGCTCATAAATCCCGAAACCCCTAAATACATAAACTTTTAATAGCTATATACAACTTAATAAATAATAAATCTCATTTTTATTTCTATTTATTATAATTTTAAATATTCATTTTAATTATTTATAGTATAATTTTCTAGAAATATTAATTACAAAATAAATTTCGAGTGAGACAAATATTATATAAATTATTAATTTTAATAAAAAAAAATATAACCTTATAAAAAAACGGAAAATTTTAAAAATTAAATATTATTTTTTAGTAATATATTTTGATTTGATTTTGAATCATTTTGTGTTATGTAAATATATTTTAATTAATATTTATATTATATATAATAGTTTATTAATTTAATTTTTGATCATTATTATAATATATATCATTAAAATTATTTATATTGAATTTATATGATATAGAATTAGTAAGATTAATATAATTATACATGTTATTCACATTTCAAAAATTTTCAAAAATTATTTTATTTTCAAAGGTTATAACCTTTGAAAATTAGAAAAAATCAAAAATAGAATTTTAAATTTTTATTATATAAATAAAACCTTTAAACCACTAAATACCTAAAAACATAAATAGCTAAACTCCTAAACCACAAAACTTTTAAATAATCATACCATTAAACTGGTATACCATATATAATAAATCAAAATCTCATTATAATTTTTAATATTCATTTTAATTATTTATTAGATTATTTTTTATAGAAATTTCAATGACAAAATAAATAATGAGTGAGACAAATATAATTTTAATAATTTATTTTTATCCAAAAAAAATAAGGTTATATAAAGAAGTAAAAATTTAAAAACAAAAAATTATTATTTAGTAATATATTCTACTTAGATTTTGAATCATTATATATAAGTTTTGCAATTATATTTTAAGTTGCGATCAATCTTATTAATAATAGTTTATTAATTTATTATTTGATCATTTTTATAATATCGAAAAATAAAATTACTTATATTCAATTAAAATTTTTTATAATTACTAAGTTATTATAACTAAATATTATATTCACATTTGAAAAAAATTTAAAAATTATTATATTTTCAAAGGTTATAACCTTAAAAAATGATAAAAAATCACAAAAATAATTTTTTATTATTTTATTATTTAAATAAAACTAATAAACCACTAAATGCCAAACATTTAAATCTCTAGACTCCTAAATTTCAAAACCCACTAAATAATTAAACCATTAAACCTATATAACCTAAATAATAAATAATAAATAATAAATCTCATTTTTATTTGTATTGATTATAATTTTAAATATTCATTTTAATTATTTTTTAGTTTATTTTTATAGAAATATTAATTGCAAAATAAATAATGAGTGAGACAAATATAATTTAAATAAATTATTTTTTATGAAAAAAAATAAGCTTCTAAAAATAAACAAAATTTCCAAAATTTAAAATTTTATTTAGTAATATAATTTACTTTGATTTTGAATTATTTTGGGTTCTACAAATATATTTTAATTAATATCTATCTTATTAATAATAGTTTATTAATTTATTTTTTGAACATTATTATAATATATATTAATACAATTTTTATATTTAATCTACAACAAATATAATTATTAAGATTATATACCTAAGTATTGTATTCATATTTTAGAACTATTAAAAAATTATTATATTTTTAAAGGTTATAACCTTTGAAAATCACGAAATAAAAATAAATTTTTTGTTATTTCATTGATTAAATAAAACCTATAAACACCTAAATATGTAAACATATACATAAATAAACATCTTAACCCGAAAACCACAAAAACCTTAAACAATTAAATAGTTATACCCTAAATAATAAAACCTATAAATCAATAAATAAAACCTAAATGTGTAAACATATCAATCAATAAACTCATAAACCCCAAAACCACAATAAACGTAAACCATTAAATAGGTATATACTAAAAAATAATTCATAAATCTCATTTTTATTAGTATTCATTATAATTTTATATATAAATTTTAATTATTTATTAGTTTATTTTATTAGAAATATAAATTAAAAAATAAATTTATAGTAAGACAAATATAATTTAAATAATTTATTTTTCATCAAAAAATATATAGGCTTATAAATGGATACAAAAATTTAAAAATTTAAAATTAATATTTAGTAAAATATTTCACTTTGATTTTGAGTCATTTTAGGTTTTGCCAATATATTTTAAACAATATATATCTTATTAATAATTGGTTATTACTTTTTTATGATCATTATTATAATAAATATCAATAAAATAATAGGTTATTAATTTTTTATATTGAATTTATATGTTATATAATTATTATGATTATTATAAGTTCATATTATATTCACTTTCCAAAAAAAATTTAAATATTATTATATTTTCAATGGTTATAAGCTTCATAAATGAGAAAAAATAAAAAAATAAATTTTTTTTATTTTATTTTTTATATAAACCCTATAAACCACTAAATGACTAAATACTAAAATGACTAAACTTTTAATCCCCGAAGCCCATAAATACTTAAAACATTAAATTAGTATATTCTAAATTGTAAACCTTAAATATAATTTAAATAATTTATTAAAATATTAATTACAAAATAAATTATGAGTGATACAAATATAATTTAAATAATTTATTTTTCATCAAAAAAAAATATAAGCTTATAAAAAGAAGCAAAAACTAAAAAAAATTATTATTTAGTAATAAATTTTACTTGCAATTTGAATATTTTTAGGTTTTGCAATTATATTTTAATTTATATCTATCATATTAATAATAGCATATTAATTTATTTTTTGATAATTGATATCATATCTATCAATAAAATTGTTTATATTTAGTTTATATTATATATAATTATTATGATTATTATTACTATATATTGTATTCAAATTTTTAAAAAATTTTAAAATTATTATATTTTCAATGGTTATAAACTTTGAAAATGTGAAAAAATATCAAAATAATTTTTTTTGTTATTTCATTGTTTAATAAAAACCTATAAACCACTAAATTCCTAAATACATAAACCATTAAACTTCTATATACTACTTAATAATTAATAAATTTAATTTTTGTTTCTATTTATTATAATTTTAAATATTCATATTAATTATTTATTAGTTTATTTTATAGAAATATTTATTACAGAATAAATTATGAGTAAAACAAATATAATTTAATTAATTTATTTTTAATCGAAAAATATATATATGCTTATAAAAGAAGTAAAAATTTAAAAATTTAAAATTATGATCCAATATTATATTTTACTTTAATTTTGAATCAATTTGGGTTTTGTAAATATTTTTTAATTAATATCTATCTTTTTATTAATAGATTATTAATTTAATTTTTGATCATTATTATATTATCTAACAATAAAATTGTTTATATTGAATTTATATGATATTTAATAATTAATATTATTATAACTAATTATTGTATTCACATTTCAAAAAATTGTAAATATTATTATATTTTCAAAGGTTATAACTTATAAAAATGATAACAAATTATAGAAATTTTTTTTGTTATTTTATTTTTTAATTTAAAACCTATAAACCACTAAAAGCCTAAAAACATAAATCGCTAAACTCCTAACGACAAAACCTTTAAATACCTAAACCATTAAACTGGTATACATTAATAATAAATCTTAAATATCATTTTAATTTTTATTAAGAATAATTTTAAATTTTTATTTTAATTATTTATCAGTTTATTTTTATAGAAATATTAATTTAAAAATTAATTATTAGAGAGACAGATCTAATTTAATTAAACCGGCATCCCCAAAATATAAATAATAAATCTTATTTATTTTTCATTATAATTTAAATATTCATTTTAAATATTTATTTGTTTATTTATATATAATATTAATTACAAAATAAATTGAGTTAGACAAATATAATTTATATATATTATTTTTCATCAAAAAATTATAGATAAGCTTTTTAAAAGAAAAAAAAAATAATAAAAAAAAATTATTATATAGTAATATATTTTGCTTTGCTTCTAAATCATTTTAGGTTTTATAATTATATTTTAATTGATATCTATCTTTTTTTAATTGAAATCTTATCTAATTAATAATAGATTATTAATTTATTTTTTGATCATTATTAGAATATTTATCAATAAAATTATTTATATTGAATTTATATGATATATAAATATAATGATTATTATAACTAAAGATTGTTTTCACTTTTGAAAAAAATTTAAAAATTATTATATTTTGAAAGGTTATAACATTTGAAAATATCAAAAAATAATAAAAATAAATTTATTGTTATTTTATTTTTTAAATAAAACCTATAGACAACTAAAAGCCTAAAAACATAAATTGCTAAACTCCTAAACGACAAAACCTCTAAATACTTATTCCATTAAACTGGTATAGATTAATAATAAATCATAAATCTTATTTTAATTTTTATTCAGTATAATTTTAAATTTTTATTTTAATTATTTATCAGTTTATTTTTATACAAATATTAATTAGAAAATAAATTATTAGTGAGACAGATCTAATTTAAATTAAAACAGTATTTCTAAATAATAAATAATAAATTTCATTTTTTTGATTATATTTTTAAATATTCATTTTAAATTATTTATTTGTTTATTTATATATAAATATTAATTACAAAATAAATTGAGCTAGATAAAAAAAATTTATATAAATTATTTTTCATCAAAAAATTATAGATAAACTTTTTAAAAGAAAAAAATTATCAAAACAAAAAATTATTATATAGTAATATATTTTGCTCTGCTTCTGAACCATTTTAGGTTTTGTAATTATATTTTAATTGATATCTATCTTATTAATAATACATAATTAATTTATTTTTTGATCATTATTAGAATATTTATCAATAAAATTAATTATATTGAATTTAAATGATATATAATTATTAAGATTATTATAACTAAATATTATATTTACATTTGAAAATAATTTAAAAATTATTATATTTTTAAAGGTTATCATTTTTGAAATTGAGATAAAATAACAAAAATAAATTTTTTGTAATTTTATTGTTTATATAAAACCTATAAACTACTAAATGCCTAAATGCTTAAATCATTAAACTTCTAAACCCCAAAACCCCAAAACCCTTAAATACTTAAACATTTAAACCATCTTTAAAGGTTTAAGTATTCATAAATAATATATAAATATCTATCAATAAATAATAGTTTATTAATGTATTTTTAGATCATTATTATATTTATATTTATATTTAGTTTATTAATTTCTATCAATAAAATTGTTTATTTTTAATTTACATGATATATAATTATTAAGTTTATTATCACTAAATATTGTATTCACATTTCAAAAAAATTTAAAAATTATTATATTTATAAAGGTTATAAACTTCAAAATTAATAAAAAATTTGAAAAATAATTTTTTTGTTATTTCATTATTTAAATAAAACATATTAACTACTAAATGCCTAAACACTTAAATCACTAAACTCCTAAACTTTTAAGTACTTAAACCATTAAACCAGTTTACCCAAAATAATTAATCATAAATCTGATTTTTATTTGTATTGATTATAATTTCAATATACATTTTAATTATTTATTAGTTTATTTTTATAGAAATATTAAATGCATAATAAAATTATGAATGAGACAAATAAAATTTAAATAATTTATCTTCATCAAAAAATTTATATGCTTATAAAGAGATTCAAAAATTTAAAAATAAAAAAATTATTATTTAGTAATATATTTTAATTTGATTTTGAATCTTTTAGATTTTGCAAATATATTTTTATTAAATATCTATCTTATTAATAATAGTTTATTAATCTATTTTATGATCAGTATTATAATATCGATCAATAAAATTATTTATATTGAATTTACTTGATATTTAATTTTTATAATTATTATAATTAGATATTGTATTAATATTTGAAGAAAAATTAAAAATTATAATATTTTAAATGGTTATAATCTTGAAAATTACAAAAAATCATAAAAAAAATTTTTTTGTTATATAATTATTTAAATAAAACCTATAAACCACAAAATACCTTAATACTTAAATTACTAAACTACTAAACACTGATACTGATGCACCACACACACATAGCAACGGACCACTGTACACACGTGCACATATTCTTGTCCATTTTTGTGTAGCATTTAGAGGGGCGAGCATATCCTAGAAGCAGCCAGAAGTATGTGTCACTAACTTGTAAAGGGCCCAACTAGCAATCCGGGATGATAACATTCAGACAACTGACGAGATAGAGCAAAGTGGTTGGGAGTAAACCCAGAAGTAGCTAGGAGTGGGCCCCACTAGCCGTATCAGGTAGCAAAGAGGAACGCCCAACCATCGCCCAACAAGAGTAGCGGGTAATCCATTATTTATTGGAGAGCCGGAAAAAAATAAGCATCACCAAGCAATGCTAGTAAGCAATGGAGTCTAGACCAGCCACACAGAAGCAAAAGATTCAAACTTGTAGTTTATGTTTGTAGTCTTATTTGTATTTTGGACTTTGTATACAACATGTACTTCTAGAGATGGATCATGACATTCTCACACACACAATCTTGTATGTTCTCTATGTAGCATGAAATGAGGGCAACTGGACCCATGAGTATCTCTAAGTGAGGCCTACTAATGCATTTTGTAAATACACATTAGGCGATGCTACACTCTCAGGAGCAGAAGGCCCATCTTTATAGTATTTTGTAATTTTACTTGTATTCTAGCTTGATTGTACATGTACATAATTAGACTATGAGATGGACCTCATCACACATGCACACGGATGCATGCATATTTTTGATATTTTGTTGGTGCAACATACAGCCACTTCTTGGAGCTCGAAGAGGAAGCATTCTAACCGAATAGATACTTTTTTGAAAATCATTGGAGCAAAAGAATGTTGAATTCATAGGTGAGAATGAATTAACAATGTGTCGTAGATATGGACTTGTGGATTTATGTGTATTTAATTTTACATGTATTCCATTGCATAGCAATGACATAGGCAAATGCTTGATGCTCCATGTCACACACATGCACAATCTTATATTAGCATAGATTTAATATGGTGCATCTTTCATGTTCCTCCAAAAGGCTTGGACAAATCAGAATGGAAAGTACGTAGTGCACATAATGACTCAATGCAACGTATGAAGTCTGGGAATTCAAGGTGATTTTAGTTGTATTCATACGTTTGGAATTAATAGGCATTATGTTTTTTATGTATTTTATGCATAGAATCATTTAGTTGCATAGGATTTGGTGGGATGGCCTAATCCATAAACCCTAAATCCTAAATCTCATGTTTTGCACTTTTATAATCAAATGACTAATTGTTAAATTTAAATTGAAATTCACCACTTTTATATATATCACAGATTTATCTTTTTGTATATGTAACACAAAGTCATGACTCAAGGGGTGAGTTATGGATTCAGTCTCTTTCTTGCTTTAGATTATTATAACATTAGCAATGGTCATGATTATATATTTTGTCTCTAGAACTCAAAATCATATCGATGAGAATATGCCATAACTTGTGTCTCTGTGTTGAACGTATTGGTATGGCACTAAGAATGATCATGAATACATATTTAATCACTATAATACTAGGTCACAGTATTGGATATGACCATAGCTTGTGCATTTTATCTTTATATTGCAATGTCATTGCACTAGGAATGATTGTAACTTTGGACAATCCTCAAGAGAAAAAGTCACGACCCTAGAAATAGTTAAAGCTCGAGTACTACTCTTTATAACTTTCTTTACCTAAAATTCTTGGGATTGGAAATATCCCTATGGCTTTTTTCTTTGATTTGTGACCTCAAGTGACAATATGCAAAACTATGTTTTTGAGCAATGATTAAAACCAATTATACATTTGAATATGATTCATTTACACCTTTTTGGGGATTGTGAGCTTGTATACATAACTCATTTAATATAAAAAGAAAGAAGTGATACTTTTCATATCCATGAGGATATAAAAAAAGGCTTAGACATGCCAATAAAATAAATTTTTTGATTCTTGATTGAAAGAGAGCCCATACTTCTTGCCCTACTCAAACTGCCCTGGGGCTAGTTTGTTCTAATAGGCTACAAGGTGATTATTTTTTTAGAGGTGAACTATGTTTTAAAAAAATTGCTTTGAGTGTGTGCATGAGAGATATTTTAGAAGAAATTACAATAATCAATATAAATAGCATCTTCAACAACTAGCTATTTCAACACATAGGGGTACAACTTTAGTTTAGTCTGTTAGCGTACATGAGTAAAATTACCTTTGATAGCCTAGTGATTCAACATCAAATATGATGAGACATAATAGAGATAAAGTAAAAGCTCCTATTATTTTGGTTAGAGCTTTAGCAATCTTTCTAGAATTGAGAGAGGAACTAAATAAATTGTTTTAATTATTCAATATAATTTTAATTATTATTTTAATTATCTATCAGTTTATTCTTATAGAAATATTAATTATAAAATAAATTATCAATGAGACAGATCTAATTTAAATTAAACCGGTATATGCTAAATAATAAAGAATAAATCTCATTTTTTTTTCATTTTAATTTTAATTATTCGAATTTAATTTTTTATTTGTTTATTTTTATATAAATATTAATTACAAAATAAATTATTAGTTACACAAATATAATTTATATAAATTAATTTTCATAAAATAATATAGATAAACTTTTAAAAATAAAAAAAAATTCAAAACAAAAAATTAATATATTGCAATATATTTTGCTTTGTTTCGATTCATTTTAGGTTTTGAAATTATATTATAATTGATATTTATCTTATTAATAATAGATTATTAATTTATTATTTGATCATTATTAGAATATTTATCAATAAAATAGTTTATATTGAATTAATATGATATACAAATATAATGATTATTATAACTAAATATTTATTTCTCTTTTAAAAAAATTTAAACATTATTATATTTTCTAAGGTTATAACCTTTGAAAATATCAAAAAATAATAAAAATAATTTTTTTTTAAAAAATCAAGCCTATAAACAACTAAATGCATACATTGTTTAATAAGTAAACTCCTAGACCCCCTAATGCCTAAATACAGTAACCATTAAACCGATATATAATACATAATAAATAATAAATCTAATTTTTATTTCTTTTTATTATAATTTTTAATATTCATTTTATTTATTTATTAGTTTATTTTTATATAAATATTTATTATAAAATAAATTATGAGTGCGACAAATATAATTTAAAAAATATATATGCTTATAAAAGAAGTAAAAATTTAAAAATTAAAAATTTTAATCCAGAAATATATTTTACTATAATTTTGAATCAATTTGGGTTTTGTAATTATTTTTTAATTAATATCTATCTTAATATCAATAGTTTATAAAATTTAATCTTGATCATTATTATTATATATATCAATAAAATTGTATATATTGAATTTATATGTTATATAATTATTAATATTTTTATAACTAAGTATTGTATTCATATTTCAAAAAATTTTAAATATTATTATATTTTCAAAGGTTATAACCTTTGAAAATGAGAAAAAATTATAGAAATTTTTTTTGATATTTTATTTTTTAAAATAAAATGTATAAACCACTAAAAGCCTAAAAACATAAATAGCTAAAATCCTAAATGAAAAAACCGCTAAATACTTAATCCATTAAAGTTGTATACAATAATAATAAATCATAAATCTCATTTTAAATTTTATTCAGTATAATTTTAAATTTTTATTTTAAATATTTGTCAGTTTATTTTTATATAAATATTAATTACAAAATAAATTATTAGTGAGAAATATATAATTTAAATTAACTGGTATCCCTAAATAATAAATATTAAATCTCATTTTTTTCAATATAATTTTAAATATTCATTTTAATTATTTATTTGTTTATTTTTATACATATATTAATTACTAAATAAATTGAGCTAGACAAATATAATTTATATAAATTATTTTGTATCAAAAAATTATAAATAAACTTTTTAAAAGAAAACAAATTTTCAAAATAAAAATTATTATATAGTAATATATTTTGCTTTGCTTCTGAATCATTTTAGGTTTTGTAATTATACTTTAATTCATATCTATCTTATTAATAATAGATTATTAATTTATTTTTTGATCATTATTAGAATATTTATCAATAAAATAGTTTATATTGAATTTATATTATATATAAATAGAATAATTTTTATAACACAAGATTATATTCACTTTTGAAAAAAATTTAAAATTATCATATTTTCAAAGGTTATAACCTTTGAAAATATGAAAAAATAAAAAAAAATTTATTATTTCATTGTATAAATAAAACCTATACCTCACTAAATGCCTAAACACTTAAATCACTAAACTACAAAATCTCGATACCCCTATATAGATAATCCTTTAAACCAGTATACCGTAAATAATAATTAATAAATCTCATTTTTATTTGTTTTCATTATGATTTAACAATTTATTTTGATCCTTTAGTTATATATATATATATATATATATATTAATTATAAAATAAATTATGAGTTAAAAATATAATTTATAAAAATTATTTTTCATCAAAAAATAAATTAGCTTATAAAACGAATAAAAATTTAAAGACAATCAATTATTATTAATAATATATTTTGCTTTACTTTTGAATCATTTTAGGTTTTGATATTATATTTTAAGTAATATCAATGTTATTCTAAATAGATTTTTAATTTATTATTTGATAATTATTAGAATATCTATCAATAAAATTGTTTATATTAAATTTATATGATATTTAATTATTATGATTATTATAAATAAATATTTATTCACTTTTTGAAAAAAATTTAAAAATTATTATATTTTCAAAGGTTATAACCTTTGAAAATATCAAAAAATAAGAAAAATAAATTTTTTGTTTTTTTAAATAAAACCTATAAACTAAGAAATGCATACACAGTTAAATAAGTAAACTCCTAGACCCCATAATGCCTCAATACAGTAACCATTAAACCGATATATAATACATAATAAATATTAAATCTAATTTTTATTTCTATTTATTATAATTTTAAATATTCATTGTAATTATTTATTAGTTTATATTTATAAAAATATTTATTACAAAATAAATTATGTGTGTGAGAAATATAATTTAAATAATTCATTTTTATTAAAATAATATAAATTCGTATATAAAAGAAGTAAAAATTTAAAATTTAAAATTATTATCCTGTAATTTATTTTACTTTAATTTTGAATTATTTGTGTTTTGTAAATATTTTTTAATTAATTTCTATCTTTTTATTAATAGTTTATTAATTTAATTTTTAATCATTATTATAATATCTATCAATAAAATTGTTTATATTCAATTTATATGATATATAGTTATTAATATTATTATAACTAAAATATTATATTTACATTTAAAAAAATTTTAAATATTATTATATTTTGAAAGGTTATAACGTATGAAAATGAGAAATAATTATAAATTTTTTTTTATTATTTTATTGTTTAAATAAAACCTATAAACCACAAAATGCCTAAAAACATAAATCACTAAATTTTGAAATCACAAAACATCTGAATACTTAAACCATTAAACTAATATACATTAATAATAAATCATAAATCTAATTTTAATTTTTATTCAGTATAATTTAAAATTTTTATTTTAATTATTTATCAGTTTATTTTTATAGAAATATTAATTACAAAATAAATTATTAGTGAGACAAATATAATTAAAATTAAACTAGCATACCCTAAATAATAATTAATAAATCTCATTTTTTTAATTATAATTCTAAATATTCATTTTAATTATTTAATTGTTTATTTTTTATAAATATTAATTACAAAATAAATTATGAGTTATGCAAATATAATTTATATAAATTATTTATAATCAAAAAATATAGATAAACTTTTTAAAATAAAAAAAATTCAAAACAAAAAATTATTATATTGTTATATTTTTTGCATTGCTTTTGAATTATTTTAGGTTTTGTAATTATATTTTAATTGATATCTATCTTATTAATAATAGAATATTTATTTATTTTTTAATCATTATTAGAATATTTATCAATAAAATTGGTTATATTGAATTTATATGATATATAAATATAATGATTATTATAACTAAATATTGTATTCACTTTTGAAAAAAATTTAAAAATTATTATATTTTCAAAGGTTATGACCTTAGAAAATGCGAAAAAATAATAAAAATAAATTTTTTGTTATTTCATTTTTTAAATAAAACCTATAGATCATTTAATGCTTACTTATTAAATCAGTAAGATCATAAATCTCGAAACCCCTAAAAACATAAACCTTTTAACTGCTATATACTACTTAATAAATAATAAATATCATTTTTATTTGTTTTTATTATAATTTTAAATATTCATTTTAATTATTAATAGTATAATTTTTCAGAAAAATTAATTATAAAATAAATTTCGAGTGAAACAAATATTATTTAAATAATTTATTTTAATAAAAAAAATTATAAACTTATAAAAACAAGGAAAATTTTAAAAATTAAATATTATTATTAAGTAATATATTTTGATTTTATTTTGAATCATTTTTTGTTTTGTAAATATATTTTAATTATATTTATATTATTAATAATAGTTTATTAATTTATTATTTAATCATTTTAATAATATCGAACAATAAAATTACTTATATTCAATTAAAATGTTTTATAATTATTAAGTTATTATAACTAAATATTATATTTACATTTGAAACAAATTTAAAAATTATTATAATTTCAAAGGTTATAAGCTTCAAAATGATAAAAATCACCAAAATAATTTTTTATTATTTTATTATTTAAATAAAACTTATAAACCACTAAATGCCTAAACATTTAAATCTCTAGATTCCTAAACCTTAAAACCCCCTAAATACTTAAACCATTAAACCTATATAACCTAAATAATAAAAATAAATCTCATTTTTATTTGTATTCATTATAATTTTAATATTTATTTTAATTTTTTTAGTTTATTTTTATAGAAATATTAATTATAAAATAAATAATGAGTGAGACAGATATAATTTAAATAAATTATTTTTAATGAAAAAAAATAAGATTATGAAAAAAAACAAAATTTCAAAAATTTAAAATTTTATTTTGTAATATAATTCACTTTGATTTTGTATTATTTTGGGTTTAGCAAATATATTTTAATTAATATCTATCTTATTAATAATAGCTTATTAATTTATTTTTTTATCATTATTATAATATATATTAATACATTTTTTTATTTTGAATCTACGACAAATATAATTATTAAGATTATTATAACTAAGTATTGTATTCATATTTTAGAACTATTAAAAAATTATTATATTTTTAAAGGTCATAACCTTTGAAAATCACGATAATTCGTAAAGATAAATTTTTTGTTATTTCATTGATTAAATAAAACCTATAAACACGAAAATGTGTAAACATATAAATCAATAAACTCCTTAACCCCAAAACCACAAAAAACTTAAACAATTAAATAGTTATACCCTAAATAATAAATCATAAATCCCATTTTTATTAGTATTCATTATAATTTTAAATATACATTTTAATTATGTATTAGTTTAATTTTATAAAAATATTAATTAAAAAATAAATTATTAGTGAGACAAATATAATTTAAATAATTTATATTTCATCAAAAAATATATAAGCTTAAATATGGATAAAAAAATTTAAAAATTTAAAATTAAAATTTAGTAAAATATTTCACTTTGATTTTGAGTCATTTTAGGTTTTGCAAATATATTTTAGACAATATTTATCTTATTAATAATTGGTTATTACTTTTTTATGATCATTATTATAATAAATATCAATAAAATAGGTTATATTGAATTTATATTATATATAATTATTATGATTATTATAACTTCATATTGTATTCACTTTTCAAAAAAAAATTTAAAAATTATTATATTTTCAGAGGTTATAACCTTCAAAAATTAGAAAAAATAACAAAAATAAATTTTTTGTTATTTTATTTTTTATATAAAACCTATAAACCACTAAATGACTAAATACTAAAATGACTAAACTCCTAACCCCCGAAGCCCATAAATACTTAAAATATTAAATTAGTATAGTCTAAAAAATAAATCATAAATCTCAGTTTTATTAGTATTCATTATAATTTTAAATATTCATTTTAATTAATTATAAGTTTATTTTTATAGAAATATTAATTACAAAATAAATTATTAGTGTGACATATATAATTTATATAATTAATTTTTCATCAAAAAAATGCTCATAAAAAGAGGCAAAATTTTAAAAATATTGATCATTATTATAATATCTATCAATAAAATTATTTATATTGAGTTTACATTATATATAATTATTAAGACTATTATAACTAAATATTATATTCACATTTAAAAAAAAATAAATATTATTATATTTTCAAAGGTTACTACCTTCAAAAATTAAAAAAAAAACAATAAATTAAATTTTTGTTTTTTCATTATTTAAAAAAACTATAAATCACTAAAGGTATAAACAATTAAATCAATAACCTCCTGAACCACAAAACACGTAAATACTTAAACCATTAAACTGGTATATCCTGAATAATAAATAATAAATCTCACTTTTATTTGAATTCATTATAATTTTAAATATTCATTTTAATTATTTAGTAGTTTATTATTATAGAATTATATATACAAAATAAATTATGAGTAAGACAAATATAATTTAAATAATTTATTTTTAATAACAAAAATATAAACTTATAAAAAAACAAAACATTAAAAAAAATTTTTATTTAGTAATATATTTTACTTTGATTAGAATAAATTTAGATTTTTCAAATACTTTTTAAATAATAACTTTATTAATAATAGTTTATTAATTTATTTTTTGGTCATAATTATTATATCTAGCAATATAATTATTTATATTGAATTCAAATGAATTATAATTATCAAGATTATTATAAATAAATATTATATTTACATTTGAAAAAAAATTAAAAATTATTATATTTTCAAAGGATATAATCTTCAAAGATTAGAAAAAAATATATAAATAAATTTTTTGCTATATCATTATTTAAATAGAACTTATAAACCACTAAATGGTTAAAAACTTAAACATCTAAACTCCTAAACACAAAAGCCTCTAAATACTAAAAACTTTAAACTCGTAAACCTTAAATATAATTTAAATAATTTATTAAAATATTAATTACAAAGTAAATTATGAGTGATACAAATATAATTTAAATAATTTTTTTTTCATCAAAAAAAGATATAAGCTTATAAAAAGAAACAAAAACTAAAAAACAAAAATTATTATTTAGTAATAAATTTTTCTTGGATTTTGAATAATTTTAGGTTTTGCAATTATATTTTAATTTATATCCAACGTAATAATAATAAAATATTAATTTATTATTTGATAATTGATATCATATCTATCAATAAAATTGTTTATATTTAGTTTATATAATATATAATTATAATGATTATTATCACTAAATATTGTATTTACATTTTTAAAAAATTTTAAAATTATTATATTGTCAAAGCTTATAACCTTTGAAAATGTGAAAAAATATCAAAAATAATTTTTTTTGTTATTCCATTGTTTAAACAAAACTTATAAACCACTAAATGCCTAAAAACATAAATCGCTAAAGTCCTAAACATCAAAACCTCTAAATACTTAAAATATTAAACTGGTATCCCTAAATAATAAGTAATAAATAATAAATCTTATTTTTTTAATATAATTTTAAATATTCATTTTAATTATTTATTTGTTTATTTTTATATAAATAATAATTAAAAATAAATTATGAGTTAGACAAATATAATTTATATAAATTATTTTTCATCAAATAAAATATAGATAAACTTATTAAAATAAAAATTAAAAACAAAAAATTATTATATAATAATATAATTTGCTTTGCTTCTGAATCATTATAGGTTTTGTAATTATATTTTAATTGATATCTATCTTATTAATAATAGATTATTAATTTATTTTTTGATCATTATTAGAATATTTATCAATAATATTGTTTATATTGAATTTATATGATATATAAATATAATGATTATTATAACTAAATATTGAATTCACATTTGAACAAAATTTAAAAATTATTATATTTTCAAAGGCTATAACCTTAGAAAATATAAAAAATAAAAAAAATAAATATTTTGTTATTTTAATTTTTAAATAAAACCTATAAACTACTAAATTCATGCACAGTTAAATCAGTAAACTCCTAAATTTCGTAATGCCTATATACATAAACCATTAAACTGCTATATACTACTTAATAATTAAGAAATCTAATTTTTATTTCAATTTATTATAATTATAAATATTCATTTTAATTATTTATTAGTTTCTTTTTATAGAAATATTTATCACATTATAAATTATGAGTAAGATAAATATAATTTAAATAATTTATTTTTAATCAAAAAATATATATATGCTTATAAAAGAAGTAAAATTTAAAAATTAAAAATTATTATTCAGTAATATATTTTACTTTAATTTTGAATCAATTATGGTTTTGTAAATATTTTTTTAATGAATATTTATCTTATTATTAATAGTTTATTAATTTAATTTTTGATCATTATTATAATAACTATCAATAAAATTATTTATATTGAATTTATATGATGTATAATTATTAATAATATTATAACTAAATATTGTATTCACATTTCAGAAAATTTTAAATCTCAAAACCATTAAACTAGTATACATTAATAATAAATCAAAAATCTCTTTTTAATTTTTATTCAGTATTATTTTAAATTTTTATTTTAATTATTTATCAGTTTATTTTTATAAAAATATTAATTACAAAATAAATTATAGTGAGACAGATCTAACTTAAATTATACCAGTATACCCTAAATAATAAATAATAAATCTCATTTTTTTTATCATTATAATTTTTAATATTCATTTTATTTATTAATTTTTTATTTTTATATAAATATTAATTAAAAATTAAATTATGAGTTAGACAAATATAATTTATGTAAATTATTTTTCATCAAAAAAATATAGATAATTTTTAAAATAAAAAAAATTAAAAACAAAAAATTATTATATAGTAATATATATTGCTTTGCTTATGAATCATTTTATGTTTTGTAATTATATTTTAATTGATATCTATCTAATTAATAATATTTTTATTAATTTATTTTTTGATCATTATTAGAATATTTATCACTAAAATTATTTATGTTGAATTTATATGATATATAAATATAATGATTATTATAACTAAATATTGAATTCACTTTTGAAAAAAATTTAAAAATTATTATATTTTCAAAGGTTATAACCTTTGAAAATATCAAAAAATAATAAAAATAAATGTTTTGTTATTTTATTTTTTAAATAAAACCTATAAACCACTAAATGAATACAAAATTAAATCAGCAAACACCTAAATACATAAACCATCAAACTGCTATATTATACTTAATAATTAATAAATCTAATATTAATTTTTATTTATTATAGTTTTAAATATTCATTTTAAATTATTTATTAGTTTATTTTTTATAGAAATATTTATATAAAAAAAATTATGAGTGGGACAAATATAATTTAAAAAATTTATTTTTAATCAAAAAATATATATACTCTTATAAAAAAAGCACAAATTAAAAAATTAAAAATTATTATTTTCTAATATATTTTACTTTTATTTTGAATCATTTTGGGTTTTGTAATTATTTTTTAATTAATATTAATCTTATTATTAATAGTATATTAATTTAATTTTTGATCATTATAATAATATCTATCAATAAAATTGTTTATATTGAATTTATATCATATATAATTCTTAAAATTATTATAACTAAATATTGAATTCACATTTCAAAAAAATTTTAAATATTATTTTATTTTCAAAGGTTATAACCTATGAAAATGACAAAAAATTACAAAATTTTTTTTGTTATTTTTTTGTTTAAATAAAACTTATAAACCACTAAATGCCTAAAAACATAAATTGCTAAACTCCTAAATGACAAAACTTCTAAATACTGAAACTATTAAATTGGTATACATTAATAATAAATCATAAATCTCATTTTAATTTTTATTAAGTATAATTTTAAATTTTTATTTTAATTATTTATCAGTTTATTTCTATAGAAATATTAATTACAAAATAAATTATTAGTGAGATGGATCTATTTTTAATAATTTATTTTTTATAAAAAAAAATATATGCTTATACAAAGAGGCAAAATTTTAAAAACAAAAATTTATTATTTTGTTATATATTGTAGTTTGATTTTGAATCATTTTAGTTTTTGCAATTATATTTTAATTAATATCATTCTTATTAATAATAGTTTATTAATTTTTTATTGATCATTCTTATAATATCTATTAATAAAATTATTTATATTGATTTTACAATATATATAATTATTAAGATTATTATAACTAAATATTATATTCACATTTTAAAAAAAATTAAAAATTATTATATTTTCAAAGGTTATAACCTTCAAAAATTAAAAAAAATCAAAAAATTTAATTTTTTATTTTTTTATTCTTTAAATAAAAACTATAAATCACTAAAGTCCTAAACACATAAATCACTAAACTCAAAAACACCTAAATACTTAAACCATTAAACCGGTATATCCTGAATAATAAATAATAAATCTCAATTTTATTTGTATTCATTATAATTTTAAATATTCATTTTAATTATTTATTAGTTTATTATTATAGAATTATAAATTACAAAATAAATTATGAATAAGACAAATATAATTTAAATAATTTATTTTTAATAACAAAAATATAAACTTATAAAGAAAGCAAAACATTAAAAAAAATTATTATTTAGTAAGATATTTTACTTTGATTTTGAATAAATTTAGATTTTGCAAATATATTTTAAATAATATTTATCTTATTAATAATAGTTTATTAAATTTTTCTTGATCATTATTATAATATCTAGCAATGTGATTATTTATATTGAATTTAAATGACTTATAATTATTAAGATTATTATATCTTAATATTATATTTACATTTGAAAAAATTTAAAAATTATTATATTTTCAAATGTTATAACCTTTGAAAATGTGAAAAAATATAAAAAATAATATTTTTTTTGTTATTTCATTATTTAAATGAAAATATAAACCACTAAATGCATAAAAACATAAATTACTAAACTTTTAAACGACAAAACCTCTAAATACTTAAACCATTAAACTGGTATACATTAATAATAATTCATAAATCTCATTTTAATTTTTAATCAGTATAATTTTATATTTGTATTTTAATTATTTAACAGATTATTTTTTTACAAATATTAATTACAAAATAAATTATTAGTAAGATAGATCTAATTTAAATTAGACCAGTATACCCTAAATAATAAATAATAAATCTCAATATTATTTTTTTGTTTATAATTGTAAATATTCATTTTAATTATTATTTGTTTATTTTTATATAAATATTAATTAAAAAATAAATTATGAGTTAGACAAATATAATTTATATAAATTAATTGTCATAAAAAATATAGATAAACTTTTTAAAAGAAAATAAAATTTTAAAACAACAATTTATTATATAGTAATATATTTTGATTTCTTCTAAATCATTTTAGGTTTTATTATTATATTTTAATTGATATATATCTTATTGATAATAGATTATTAATTTATTTTTTATCATTATTATAATATTTTATCGAATTAAAGTGTTTATATTGAATTTATATGATATATAAATATAATGATTATTATAACAAAATATTGAATTCACTTTCGAAAAAAATTTAAAAATTATTATATTTTCAAAGGTTATAACTTTAGAAAATATCAAAAAATAATAAAAATAAATATTTTGTTATTTTAATTTTTAAATAAAACATATAAACCACTTAATGCACACACAGTTAAATCAATAAACTCCTAAGGCTCGTAATACCTAAATACTAAACCATTAAATTGTTATAAGCTACTTAATAATTAATAAATCTAATTTTTATTTCAATTTATTATTATTTTAAATATTCATTTTAATTATTTATAACTTTATTTTTATAGAAATATTTATTACAAAATAAATTATGAAAGCAACAAATATAATTTAAAAAATTCATTTTAATCAAAAAATATATATACGCTTATAAAAGAAGTAAAAATTTAAAAATTAAAAATTATTATATAGTAATATTTTTACTTTAATTTTGAATAAATTTGTGTTTTGTAAATATTTTTTAATTAATATCAATCTTATTATTAATAATTTATTAATTTAATTTTTGATCATTATTATAATATCTATCAATAAAATTGTTTATATTGAATTTATATGATATATAATTATTAAAATTATTATAACTAACTATTGTATTCACATTTAAAAAATTTTAAATATTATTATATTTTCAAATGTTATAACCTTTGAAAATGAGAAAAAATTACAACTTTTTTTTGTTAATTTATTGTTTTAATAAAACCTATAAACCACTAAATGCCTAAAAACATAAATCGCTTAACTTCTAAATGACAAAACTTCTAAATACTTAAACTATTAAATTGGTATACATTAATAATAAATCATAAATATCATTTTAATTTTTATTAAGTATAATTTTAAATTTTTATTTTAATTATTTATCAGTTTATTTTTATAGAAATATTAATTACAAAATAAATTATTAGTGATACAGATATAATTTATATAATTTATTTTTTTTAAAAAAATATATAAGCTTATAAAAAGAGGCAAATTTTTAAAAACATAAAATTATTATTTTGTAATATATTTTATTTTGATTTTGAATCATTTTAGTTTTTACAATTATATTTTAATTTATATCATTCTTATTAATAATAGATTATTAATTTTTTATTGATCATTATTATATTAAGTATTAAAAAAATTATTTATATCGAGTTTACATTATATATAATTTTTAAGATTATTATAACTAAATATTATATTCACATTTAAAAAAATTAAAAATTATTATATTTTCAAAGGTTATAACCTTTAAAAATAAAAAAAAATAAAAAAAAAATTTTTTATTTTTTCATTCTCTAAATAAAAACTATAAATTACTAAAGGCCTAAACACTTAAATCACTAAACCCCAAAACACCAAAATATTTAAACCATTAAACTAGTATATCTTGGATACTAAATAATAAATCTCTATTTTATTTGTATTCATTATAGTTTTAAATATTCATTTTAATTATTTATTAGTTTATTTTTATAGAATTATAAATAAAAAATAAATTATCAGGAAGACAAATATAATTTAAATAATTTAGTTTTAATAAAAAAATATAAACTTATAAAAAGAAGCAAAACATCAAAGAAATTATTATTTAGTAATATATTTTATTTTGATTTTGAATTAATTTATGTTTTGCAAATAAATTCTAGATAATATATTTCTTTTTAATAATAGTTTATTAATTTTTTTTTGATCATTAATATAATATCTATGAATATAATTGTTTTTATTGAATTTACATGATATATAATTATTAAGATTATCATAACTAAATATAGTATTCACATATAAAAAAATTTAAAAATTGTTATATTTTCAAAGGTTATTATAACCTTCAAAAATGATAAAAAATAACAAATATAAATTTTTTTTATATAATTGTTTAAATAAAATTTATAAACCATTAATTGCATAAATACATAAATCTCTAAACTCCTAAACCCAGAAGCCCCTAAATCCTTAAACCTTTAAACTCGTGACCCTTAAATATAATTTAAATAATTTATATAAATATTAATTACAAAATAAATTATGTGTGATACAAATATAATTTAAATAATATATTTTTCATCAAAAAAATATATAAGCTTATAAAATGATACAAAAACTAAAAAAATTATTATTTAGTAATAAATTTTACTTTGTTTTTGAATCATTTTAGGTTTTTTAATTATATTTTAATTTATATCTATCATATTAATAATAGTTTATTAATTTATTTTTTGATAATTGATATAATATCTATCAAAAATATTATTGATATTTAGTTGATATTATATATAGTGAGATAGATATAATTTAAATTAAACTAGTATACTCTAAATAATAAATAATAAACAATAAATAATAAATCTCAATTTTTTTTAATTATAATTTTAAATATTCATTTTAATTATTTATTTGTTTATTTTTATATAAATATTAATTACAAAATAAAGTATAAGTTATACAAATATAATTTTTATAAATTATTTTTCAACAAAAAAATATAGATAAACTAATTAAAAAAGAAAAAAAATAAAAACAAAATATTATTATATAGTAATATATTTTGCTTTGTTTCTGAATCATTTTAGGTTTTGTAATTATATTTTAATTGGTATCTAACTTATTAATAATAGATTATTAATTTATTTTTTTATCATTATTATAATATTTATCAATAAAAGTGTTTATATTGAATTTATATGATATATATATTTAATAATTATTTTAACTAAATATTATATTCACTTTTGAAAAAAATTATAAAATTATTATATTTACAAAGATTATAACCTTTTAATTTGTTAAAAAATATAAAAAAATATTTTTTTATTATTAATATATTAAAATAAAACCTATAAACCACTAAATGCCTAAACACTTAAATCAATAAACTACAAAATCCCAATACCCCTATATAGATAGTCCTTTAAACCGGTATACCCTAAAAAATAATTAATAAATCTCGTTTTTATATGTTTTCATTATAATTTAAAAAATTTATTTTGATTCTTTAGTTTTTTATTTATATATATATATTAATTATAAAATAAATTATGAATTAAAAATATAATTTATAAAAATTATTCATCATCCAAAATTAGATAAGCTTAAAAAAAGAATAAAAATTTAAAAACAAATAATTATTTTTAAGTAATATATTTTTCTTTGCTTCTGAATCATTTTAGGTTTTCATATTATATTTTAAGTAATATCAAAATTATTCTTAATAGATTTTTAATTTATTTTTTGATAATTATTAGAATATCTATCAATAAAATTGTTTATATTGAATTTATATGATATATAATTATTATGATTATTATAAATAAATATTTATTCACTTTTTGAAAAAAATTTAAAAATTATTATATTTTCACAGGTAACCTTTGAAAATATCAAAAAATAATAAAAATAATTTATTTTTATTTTAATTGTTAAATAAAAACTATAAAACAGTAATTGCATAGACAGTTAAATCAGTAAACTCCTAAACCCCGTAATGGCTAAATTAATAAACCATTAAACTTCTATATACTACTTAATAATTAATAAATCTAATTTTTATTTCTATTTATTATAATTTTAAATATTCATTTTAATTATTTATTATTTTATTTTTATTGAAATATTTATTACAAAATAAACTATGAGTGCGACAAATATAATCTAAATAATTTATTTTTAATCAAAAAAGATATATATGCTTATAAAATAAGTAAAATTTAAAAATTAAAAATTATTATCAGTAATATATATTACTTTAATTTTGAATCAATTTGGGTTTTCTAAATAATTTTTATTTATAACTATCTTATTATTAATTATGTATTAATTTAATTTTTGATCATTAATATAATATCTATCAATAAAATTGTTTATATTGAATTTATATGATGTATAATTATTAATATTTTTATAACTAAATATTGTATTCACATTTCAAAAAAATTTTAAATATTATTATATTTTCAAAGGTTATAACCTTTGAAAATAACAAAAATTACTAAATTTTTTTTGTTATTTTATTGTTTAAATAAAACTTATAAACCACTAAATACCTAAAAACATAAATCGCTAAACTCTTAAATGACAAAATTTCTAAATACTTAAACTATTAAACTGGTATACATTAATAATAAATCTTAAATCTCATTTTAATTTTTATTCAGTATAATTTTAAATTTATATTTTAATTATTTATTAGTTTATTTTTATAGAAATATTAATTACAAAATAAATTATTAGCCAGATAGATATAATTTAAATAATTTATATTTCATCAACAAAAAATATAAGCTTATAAAAATAGGCACAATTTTAAAAACAAAAATTTATTATTTAGTAAAATATGTTATTTTGATTTTTATCATTTTAGATTTTGCATTTATATTTTAATTTATATCATTCTTTTAATAATAGTTTATTAATTATTTATTCATCATTATTATAATATTTATTAATAAAATTATTTATATTCAGTTTACATTATATATAATTATTAAGATTATTATAACTAAATATTATATTCACATTTTATAAAAATTAAAAATTATATTATTTTCAAAGGTTATAACCTTCAAAAATTAATAAAAAACAAAAAATTAAATTTTTTGTTTTTTCATTCTTTAAATAAAAACTATAAATAACTAAAGGCATAAACACTTAAATCACTTAACCCCAAAACACCTAAATACCTAAACCATTAAAACTGTATATCCTAAATAATAAATAATAAATCTCACTTTTATTAATTAAAATTTATTAATTTTTTTTTTGATAATTGATATAATATCTATCAATAAAATTGTTTATATTTAGTTTATATTATATATTGTTATAATAATTATTATTACTAAATATTGTATTTATATTTTATAAAAATTTTAAAATTATTATATTTTCAAAGGTTATAATCTTTGAAAATTTTAAAAAATATCAAAAATAATTTATTTGTTATTTCATTGTTTAAATAAAACCTATAAACCACTAAATGATCAAATACTTAAATGAATAACTTCTAAATCTCGAAAACCCTAAATACACAATTTTTTTAATCAGATATATCCTAAATAATAAATAATAAATCTCATTTTTAATTTTTTCATTATAATTTTAAATATTCATTTTAATTATTTATTTGTTTATTTTTATATAAATATTAATTTAAAAATAAATTATGAATTATACAATTATAATTTTAATAAATTATTTTTCATCAAAAAATATAGATAAACTTTTTAAAAGAAAAAAAAATTAAACAAAAAATTATTATATAATAATATAATTTGCTTTGCTTCTGAATCATTATTGATTTTGTAATTATATTTTAATTGATATCTATCTTATTAATAATAGATTATTAATTTATTTTTTGATAATTATTAGAATATTTATCAATAAAATTGTGTATATTGAATTTATATGATATTTAAATATAATGATTATTATAAATAAATATTGAATTCATTTTCGAAAAAAATTTTAAAATTATTATTTTTTCATAGTTATAACCTTTGAAAATGAGAAAAAATAAAAAAAATATTTTTTTGATATTTCATTGTTTAAATAATACCTATAAACCACTAAATGCCTAAACACTTAATTAAATAACTCCTAAATGTGTAAAACCCTAAATAATAAATTATAATCCTTTTAAACCGGTAACCCTAAATAATAAATAATAAATCTCAATATTATTTTTTTAATTATAATTCTAAATATTCATTTTAATTATTTATTTGTTTATTTTTATTTAAATATTAATTATAAAATAATTTATGCGTTACAAAAATATAATTTATATAAATTAATTTTCATCAAAAAATTTAGATAAACTTTTTAAAAGAAAAAAAATTTTCAAAACAAAAAATTATTGTATAGTAATATATTTTGCTTTGCTTCTAAATCATTTTAGGTATTGTAAATATATTTTAATTGATATCTATCTTATTAGTAATTGATTATTAAGTTATTTTTTCATCATTATTAGAATATTTATCAATAAAAATGTTTATATTGAATTTATATATTATATAAAATTAATAATTATTATAACTAAATATTGTATTCACTTTTGTAAAAAATTTTAAAAATATAACATTTTCAAAGGTTATAACCTTTGAAAATGTGAAAAAATAAAAAAAAATATTATTTTTTGTTATTCTATTGTTTAAATAAATACTATACATCACTAAATGCCTAAGCATTTAAATCACTGTACTAAAAAATCCCGATACACCTATATAGATAAACCTTTAAATTGGTATACCCTAAATAATAATTAATAAAATTCATTTTTATATTTTTTTGATTATAATTTAAAAAATTCATTTTGATTGTTTAGTTTTTGATTTTTATATATGTATTAATTATAAAATAAATTATGAGTTAAAAATATAATTTATAAAAATTATTTTTTATCAAAAAATTGATAAGCTTATAAAAAGAATAAAAATTTAAAAGCCAATATTTATTATTTAGTAATATATTTTGCTTTGATTTTGAATCATTTTAGGCTTTGATATTATATTTTAAGTAATATCAAATATTATTCATAATAGATTTTTAATTTTTTTTTGATAATTATTAGAATATCTATCAATAAAATTGTTTAGATTGAATTTATATTATATATAATTATTATGATTATTATAAATAAATATTTTATTCACTTTTGAAAAAAATTTAAAAATTATTATATTTTCAATGGATATAATCATAAAAAAATTAGAAAAATAATAAAAATAAATTTTTAGTTATTTTATTTATTAAATAAAACCTATAATCCATTAAATGCCTACTTACTTAAATTAGTAAGCTCATAAAGCCCGAAAACCAAATATACATAAATATTTTAACATCTATATACTACTTAATAAATAATAATTCTCATTTTTTTTTCTATTTATTATAATTTTAAATATTCATTTTAATTGTTTATAGTTTAATTATTTAGAAAAATTAATTACAAAATAAATTTCGAGTAAGATAAATATTATTTAAACAATTTATTTTTAATCAAAAAAAATATAAGCTTATAAAAAGAAGGAATAATTTAAAAATTAAATATTATTATTTAGTAATATATTTTTATTTGATTTTGAATCATTTTGTGTTATGTAAATTAATTTTAATTAATATTTATATTATTAATAATAGTTTATTAATTTAATTTTGATAATTATTATAATATATATCATTAAAATTGTTTATATTGAATTTATATGATATATAATTAGTAAGATAAATATAATTATACATAGTATTCACATTTCACAATTAAACCGGTATACCACATATAATAAATCTTTAATCTCATTTTAATTTGTTGTCATTATAATTTTAAATATTCATTTTAATTTGTAGTCATTATAATTTTAAATATTCATTTTAATTATTTATTTGTTTAATTTTTATAGAAATATTAATTACAAAAAAAATAATGAGCGAGAAAATTATAATTTTAATAATTTATTTTTAATCAAAAAAAAACTTAAGTATATAAAAAGAAGCAAAAATTTAAAATCAAAAAATTATTTTTTAGTAATATATTTTACTTTGATTTTGAATCATTATATATAGGTTTTGCAATTATATTTTAATTGTTATGAATCTTATTAAGAATAGTTTATTAATTTAATATTAGATCTATTTTATAATATCTAACAATAAAATTACTTATAATGAATTTAAATGCCTTATAATTATTAAGTTATTATAACTAAATATTATATTTACATTTGAAAAAATTTTAAAATTATTATATTTTCGATGGTTATAACCTTCAAAAATGATAAAATATCACAAAAATAATTTTTTATTATTTTATTATTTAAATAAAACTTATAAACAACTAAATGACTAAACATTTAAATCTCTAGACTCCTAAATCCCAAAACCCCTAAATACTAAAACCATTAAACCTATATTACCTAAATAATAAATAAAAATTCTCATTTTTATTTCTATTCATTATAATTTTAAATATTTATTTTTATAATTTTTTAGTTTTTTTTATCAAAATATTAATTACAAAATAAATAATGAGTGAGACAGATATAATTTAAATAAATTATTTTTTATGAAAAAAAATAAGCTTATAAAAATAAACAAAATTTCAAAAATTTAAAATTTTATTTAGTAATATAATTTACTTTGATTTTGAATTATTTTGGGTTCTAGAAATATATTTTAATTAATATCTATCTTATTAATAATAGTTTATTAATTTATTTTTTGATCATCAAAATAATATATATTAATAAAATTTTTTATATTGAATTTACATCATATATAATTATTAAGATTATTATAACTATGTATTGTATTCATATTTTAGAACTAATAAAAAATCATTATATTTTCAAAGGTTATAACCTTTGAAAATCACGAAAATTCAAAAAAATAAATTTTTTGTTATTTCATTGATTAAATAAAACCTATAAACACCTAAATGTGTAAACATATAAATCAATAAACTCATTAACACCAAAACCACAATAAACTTAAACCATTAAATAGGTATACCCTAAATAATTAATCATAAATCTCATTTTTATTAGTATTCATTATAATTTTATATATACATTTTAATTATTTATTAGTTTATTTTTATAGAAATATAAATTAAAAAATAAATTATTTGTGAGACAAATCTATTTTAAATAATTTAATTTTTATCAAAAATATATATATGCTTATAAAAAGCGGCATAATTTTAAAGACAAAAATTTATAATTTTGTAATATATTTTATCTTGATTTTGAATCATTTTAGTTTTGCAATTAGATTTTAATTTATATCATCTTATTAATAATAGTTTATTAATTTTTTATTGATCATTATTATAATATCTATTAATAAAATTAATTATATTGAGTTTACATTATATATAATTATTAAAAATATTATAACTAAATATTATATTAACATTTAAATAAAATTAAAAATTATTATATTTTCAAAGTTTATAAGCTTCAAAAAATAAAAAAAAAATCAAAAAATTTAATTTTTTATTTTTTCATTCTTTAAATAAAACTATAAATCACAAAAGTCCTATATACTTAAATCACTAAACCCAAAAACACCTAAATACTTAAACATTAAAGTAGTATATCCCGAATAATAAAAAAAAATCTCAATTTTATTTGTATTCATTATAATTTTAAATATTCATTTTAATTATTTATTAGTTTATTTTTATAGAATTATAAATTAAAAATAAATTATGAGGAAGACATTTATAATTTAAATAATTTACTTTTAATAACAAAAAATATAAACATATAAAAAGAAGCAAAACATCAAAAAATTATTATTTACTATTATATTTTACTTTGATTTTGAATAAATTTACGTTTTGTAAATATATTTTAAAAAATAGCTATCTATTTTATAATACTTTATTAATTTATTTTTTGATCATTAATATAATATCTATCTATATAATTATTTATATTGAATTAACATGATATATAAATATTAAGATTATCATAACTAAATATACTATTCACATATAATAAAAATTTAAAAATTATTATTTTTTCAAAGGTTATAACCTTCAAAAATGAGAATAAATAACAAAAATACATTTTTTGTTATATCATTGTTTAAATAAAACTTATAAACCATTAAATGCCTAAATAGATAAATCTCTAAACTCCTAAACCCCGAAGCCCCTAAATACCTAAACCTTTAAACTCGTAAGCCTTAAATATAATTTAAATAATTTATAGAAATATTAATTACGAAATAAATTATAAGTAATACAAATATAATTTAAATAATATATTTTTCATCAAAAAAAACATATAAGCTTATAAAATGATGTAAAAACTAAAAAAAAATTATTATTTAGTAATAAAGTTTACATTAATTTTGAATCATTTTAGGTTTTTTAATTTTATTTTAATTTATATCTATCATATTAATAATAGTTTTTTAATTTATTTTTTGATAATTGATATAAGATCTATCAATAATGTTGTTTATATTTAGTTTATATTATATATAGTTATAATATTTATTATTACTAAATATTGTATTCACATTTTTAAAAAATTTTAAAATTCTTATATTTTCAAATGTTATAACTTTTGAAAATTTGAAAAAATACCAAAAATAAATTTATTGTTATTTCATTGTTTGAATAAAACGTATACACTATTAAATGCCTAAATACTTAAATCAATAACTTCTTAATCTCGAAAACAATAAATAGATAAATTTTCTAAACATGTATATCCTAAATAATAAATAATAAATCTCATTTTTATTTTTTTAATTATAATTTTAAATATTCATTTTAATTATTTATTTGTTTATTTTTATATAAATATTAATTACAAAATAAATTATAAGTTATACAAATAAATTTATATAAATTATTTTTCATCAAAATAATATAGATAAACTTTTTAAAACAAAAAAAAATTCAAAACAAAAAATTATTATAAAGTAATATATTTTGCTTTTCTTCTGAATCATTTTAGGTTTTGTAAATATATTTTAATTGATATCTATTTTATTAATAATAGATTATTAATTTATTTTTTGATCATTATTAGATTATTTATCCATAAAAATTTTTATATTGAATTTATATGATATATAAATTTAATAAATATTATAACTAAATATTGTATTCACCTTTGAAAAAAGTTTTAAAATTTTTATATTTTCAACGATTATAACCTTTGAACATGTGAAAAAATAAAAAAAATATTTTTTTTGTCATTTCATTGTTAAAATAAAACCTATAAATTACTAAATGCCTAAACACTTAAATCAATAAACTACAAAATTTCGATACCCCTATATAGATAATTCTTTAAACTAGTATACCCTAAATAATAATTAATAAATTTCATTTTTATTTGTTTTCATTATAATTTAAAAAATTCATTTTGATTGTTAAGTTTTTTATTTTTATATATATATTAATTATAAAATAAATTATGAGTTAAAAATATTTATTTATAAAAATAATTTTTCATCAAAAAATACATAAGTTAATATAAAAATTAAAATTTAAAAACAAATAATTATTTTTAATTAATATATTTTGATTTGGTTTTGAATCATTTTAGGTTTTGATATTATATTTTAAGTAATATCAATCTTATTCATAATAGATTTTTAATTTATTTTTTGTTAATTATTAGAATATCTATGAATAAAATTGTTTATATTGAATTTATATGATATATAATTATTATGATTATTATAAATAAATATTATATTCACTTTTGAAAAAAATTTAAAAATTATTATATTTTCAAAGGTTATAATCTTAAAAAATGAGAAAGAATACAAAAAATAATTTTTTTGTTATTTCTTTTTTAAATAAAACCTATAGACCACAACATGTTTACTTGCTAAAATCAGTAGCTCATAAAACCCGAAACCCCTAAATACATAAACCTTATAACAGCTATATACAACTTAATAAATAATAAATCTCATTTTTATTTCAATTTATTATAATTTTAAATATTCATTTTAATTATTTATCTTATAATTGTTTAAAAAAATTAATCACAGAATAAATTTCGAGTGAGACAGATATTATTTATATAATTTATGTTTAATCATAAAAAAATATAAGTTTATAAAAAGATGAAAAAATTTAAAAATTAAATATTATTATTCAGGAATATATTTTTATTTGATTTTGAATTATTTTGTGTTATGTAAATATATTTTAATTAATATTTATATTATTAATAATAGTTTATTAATTTAATTTTTGATCATTATTATAATATCTATCATTAAAATTATTTATATTGAATTTATATGATATATAATTAATAAGATTAATATAATTATACATTGTATTCACATTTCAAAAGATTTTAAAAATTATTTTATTTTTAAAGGTTATAACCTTTGAAAATTTTAAAAAATCAAAAAACAATTTTTTTATTTTTATTATATACATAAAACCTATATTCAACTAAATGTCTAAAAACATATATTGCTTAACTCCTAAACGACAAAACCCCTAAATAATCGATTTTTAAACAGGTATACCATATATAATTGTTGGGCAATTGTGCTTCCACGATAGTGAGATTGAGATACAGAAACACAGAAACAACAGAAAACAAACAATATATATATCCCAATTCAGCAACCATCCATGATAGAATCAAAAAACGAGAAATAAACACCCAAAAAAATGTGGTTCGCTAGTCCCTCAGTACGAGTAGCTAAATCCACCAGAAAATGCTTTTGTGTTATAGATTAAAGCAACAGAAATATCTTACAGTATGCAGCACACAAAATAGTAGTGATAAATCCCACATAGAGAAGAGAGAGAGATGATGAACAATTCAATGGGTCCAAAAACAGCCACCTGAAAATAAAATTACAAGACATTTTATATTAAAATTTCTCTCGGTTCATTTAACCGAAGCGGGTCGGATCATGAGACGGATCAGATTCTGCTCCAATTTCAGCCTGCTGTGTGGTCAGCAAGACCTCCGTTACTGTGCTACTGCTACATCCCCAGCCTCTTAATATTTTCTTTCATGCACTTACATGAAAATATTAAAAAAAATATTTGTTTATACAAATAGATTATCAAAAAATTAGTTACCTATACGGCAATGATAAATCTTAAATCTCATTTTAATTTGTATTCATTATAATTTTAAATATTCATTTTAAATATTTATTTGTTTATTTTTTATATAAATATTAATTACAAAATAAATAATTAGTCACAAAAATATAATATTAATAATTTACTTTTAAAAAAAATATATAATCTTATAAAAAGAAGTAAAAATTTAAAAAATAAAATTATTATTTAGTAATAAATTTTACATTGATTTTGAATCATTTTAGGTTTTGTAATTATATTTTAATTTATATCTATCATATTAATAATAGTTTATTAATTTATTTTTTGATAAATTATATCATATCTATCAATAAAATTATTTATAATTAGTTTATATTATATATAATTATAATGATTATTATTACTAAATATTTTGTTCACATTTTAAAAAAATTTTAAAATTATAATATTTTCGAATGTTATAACCTTCAAAAATGTGAAAAATTAACAAAAATAATTTTTTTGTTATTTCATTGTTTAAATAAATCCTATAAACCACTAAATTCCTAAATACTTAAATCAAAAATTCATAAATCTCGAAAACCCTAAATTGATAATAATTTTAAACCACTATACCCTAAATAATAAATAATAAATAATAAATAATAAATAATAAATAATAAATAATAAATAATAAATAATAAATAATAAATAATAAATAATAAATAATAAATAATAAATTATAAATAATAAATAAGAAATAATAAATCACATTTTTTTTTCATTATAATTTTAAATAATCATTTAATTTTTTTTATTTGTTTATTTATATAAATATTAATTACAAAATAAATTGAGTTAGAAAATATAATTTATATAAATTATTTTTCATCTAAAAATTATTGATAAACTTTTTAAAAGAAAAAAATTTCAAAACAAAAAATTATTATATAGTAAAATATTTTGGTTTTCGTCTGAATCATTTTATTTTTTGTAATTCTATTTTAATTGATATCTATCTTATTAATAATAGATTATTAATTTATTTTTTGATCATTATTAGAATATTTATCAATAAAATTTTTTATATTGAATTTATTTGATATAAAAATATAATGATTATTATAACTAAATATTGTATTTACTTTTGTAAAAAATTTAAAAATTATTATATTTTCAAAGGTTATAACCTTTGAAAATATTAAAAAATAAAAATAAATTAATTTTTTGTTATTTTTTTAAATAACACCTATAACCACTAAATGCATGCACAATTAAATCAGTAAACTCCTAACCCCCATAATGCCAAAATACATAAACCATTAAACCACTATATACTACTTAATAATTAATAAATCTAATTTTTAATTCTATTTTTTATAATTTTAAAAATTCATTTTAATTATTTATTAGTTTATTTTTATAGAAATATTTATTACAAAATAAATAATGAGTGCGAAAATTATAATTTAAAAAATATATATGCTTATAAAAGAAGTAAAAATTTAAAAATTAAAAATTGTTATCGATAAATTTATTTTACTATAATTTTGAATCAATTTGGGTTTTGTAATTATTTTTTAATTAATATCTATCTTAATATCAATAATATATAAATTTAATTTTGATCATTATTATAATATATATCAATAAAATTGTCTATATTGAATTTATATGATATATAATTATAAATATTATTATAACTATATATAATATTCACATATCAAAAAATTTTAAATATTATTATATTTTCAAAGGTTATAACCTATGAAAAACTGAAAAAATTATAGAAATTTTTTTTGATATTTTATTTTATTAAATAAAACGTATAAACGACTAAACGCCTAAAAACATAAATCGCTAAAATCCTAAATGAAAAAACATCAAAATACTTAATCAATTATATTGGTATACAAAAATAATAAATCATAAATCTCATTTTAAATTTTATTCAGTATAATTTTAAATTTTTATTTTAAATATTTATCAATTTATTTTATAGAAATATTAATTACATTATAAATTATTAGTGAGAAATATCAAATTTAAATTAAACCGGTATCGCAAAATAATAAATAATAAATCTCATTTTATTTCATTATAATTTTAAATATTCATTTTAATTATTTATTTGTTTATTTTTATAAATATATTAATTATAGAATAGATTTTGAGTTAGACAATTATAATTTATATAAATTATTTTCTTTAAAAAAATATAGATAAACTTTTAAAAAAAAAATTCAAAACAAAAAATTATTATATAGTAATATATTTTGCTTTGCTTCTGAATCATTTTAGGTTTTGTAATTATATTTTAATTGATATCTATCTTATTATAAATAGATTATTAATTTATTTTTTGATCATTATTAGAATATTTATCAATAAAATTGTTTATATTGAATTTATATGATATATAAATATAATGATTATTATAACTAAAGATTGTATTCACTTTAGAAAAGAATTTAAAATTTATTGTATTTTCAAAGGTTATAACCTTTGAAAATATCAAAAAATAACAAAAATAAATTTTTTGTTATTTTATTTTTTAAATAAAACATATAAACCACTAAATGCATATATAAGTAAATCCGAAAACTCCTAAATACATAAACCATTAAACCGCTATATACTATTTAATAATTAATAAATCTATTTTTTATTTTATTTATTATAATTTTAAATATTGATTTTAATTATTATTAGTTTATTTTTATAAAATATTTATTACAAAATAAATTATGAGTGTGACAAATATAATTTAAATAATTTATTTTTGTTCAAAAAGAATATATACACTTATAAATGAAGTAAAAATTTAAAAATTAAAAATTATTATACATTAATATATTATAGTTTAATCTTTAATCGATCTGGTTATTGTAAATATTTTTTAATTAATATCTATCTTATTATTAATAGTTTATTAATTTAATTTTTGATCATTATTATATTATTGATTAATAAAATTGTTTAAATTGAATTTATATGATATATAATTATTAATATTAAAATAAATAAATATTTTATTCACATTTCAAAAAATTTTAAATATAATTATATTTTCAAAGGTTATAACCTATGAAAATGAGAAAAAATTACAAATTTTTTTTTATTTTATTATTTAAATAAAACCTATAAACCAATAAATGCCTAGAAATATAAATTGCTAAACTTCGAAACGACAAAACTTTTAAATACTTAAACCATTAAACAGGTGTACATAAAAAAAATCATAAATATCAATTTAATTTTTATTAAGTATAATTTTAAATTTTTGTTTCAATTATTTATTAGTTTATTTTATAGAAATATTAATTACAAAATAAATTATTAAAGAGACAAATCTAATATAAATATTTTATTCTTCATCAAAAAAAAATATATCCTTATAAAAAGAGGCACTATTTTAAAAACAAAATTTTATTATTCTGTAATATATTTTATTTTTATTTTGAATCATTTTAGATTTTGTAATTATATTTTAATTTATATCATTATTGTATTAATAGTTTATTAATTTTTTATTGATTATTATTATTATATGTATTAATAAAATTATTTATATTGAGTTTACATTATATATAATTATTCAGATTATTATTACAAAATATTATATTCACATTTTAAAAAAATTAAAAATTATTAGATTTTCAAAGGTTATAACCTTCAAAAATTAAAAAAAAATCAAAAAATTTATTTTTTTTTTTCATTCTCTAAATATAAACTATAATTTACTTAAGGCCTAAACACTTAAATTACTAAACCCCAAAACACCTAAATACTTAAACCATTAAACTAGCATATCCTAAATAATAAATAATAAATAATAAATCTATTTTTTATTTGTATTCATAATAGTTTTAAATATTCATTTTAATTATTTATTAGTTTATTTTTATAGAATTATAAATTAAAAATAAATTATGAGGAAGACAAATATAATTTAAATAATTTACTTTTAATAAAAAAAATATAAACTTATAAAAAGAAGCAAAACATCAAAAAAATTATTATTTAGTAATATATATTTTTTTGATATTGAATAAATTTAAGTTTTGCAAATATATTTAAAATAATATCTATCTTATTAATAATAGTTTATTATTTTATTTTTTGATCATTAATATAATATATTTCAATATAATTGTTTATATTGAATTTACATGATATATAATTATTAAGATGATCATAACTAAATATAGTATTCACATATTAAAAAAATTTAAAAATTATTATATTTTTAAAGTTTATAACCTTCAAAAATGAGAAAAAATAATAAAAATAAATTTTTTGTTATATCATTGTTTAAATAAAACTTATAAACCATTAAATGCGTAAATAGATAAATATCTAAACTCCTAAACCCCGAAGCCCCTAAATACTTAAACCTTTAAACTCGTAAACCTTAAATATAATTTAAATAATTTAAAGAAATATTAATTACAAAATAAATTTTGAGTGATACAAATATAATTTAAATAATTTATTTTTCATCAAAAAAAAATATAAGCGTATAAAAAGAACAAAAACTAAAAAACAAAAATTATTATTTAGTAATAAATTTTCCATTATTTTTGAAACATTTTAGGTTTTTTAATATATTTTAATTTATATCTATCATATTAATAATAGCATATTAATTTATTTTTTGATAATTGATATCATATCTATCAATAAAATTGTTTATATTTAGTTTATATTATATATAGTTATAATGATTATTATTACTAAATATTGTATTCACATTTTTAAAAAAATTTAAAATTATTATATTTTCAAAGGTTATAACCTATGAAAATCAGAAATAATTATAGCAAATTTTTTTGTTATTTTATTTTTTTAAATAAAACATATAAACCACTAAAAGCCTAAAAACATAAATCGCTAAATCCTAAATGAATAACCCTTAAATACTTAAACCATTAAACTGGTATACAGTAATAATAAATCATATATCTCATTTTAAATTTTATTTAGTATAATTTTAAATTTTTATTTTAAATATTTATCAGTTTATTTTTATAGAAATATTAATTGCAAAATAAAATTATGAATGAGACAAATATAATTTAAATAATTTATCTTCATCAAAAAAATTATAAGCTTATAAAAAGAATCAAAAATTTAAAAATTAAAAATTATTATTTAGTAATATATTTTACTTTGATTTTGAATCGTTTTAGGTTTTGCAAATATATTTTAATTAATATCTATCTTATTAATAATAGTTTATTAATCAGTTTTGATCAGTATTATAATATCGATCGATAAAATTATTTATATTGAATTTACATGATATTTAATTTTTATGATTATTATAATTAAATATTGTATTAACATTTGAAAAAAAATTAAAAATTATAATATTTTAAATGGTTACAACCTTGAAAATGAGAAAAAATCATACAAATAATTTTTTTGTTATTTAATTATTTAAATAAAACCTATAAACCACAAAATACCTAAATACTTAAATTACTAAACTCCTAAACCCTGATACTACTACACCACACACACATAGCGACGGACCACAGTACACACGTGCACATATTCTAGTCCATTATGGTGTAGGATTTAGAGGGGCCAGAAATTCCTGGAAGTAGCCAGAAGTATCAGCCACTAGCTTGTAGAGGACCCCACTAGCAAGCCAGGATGATAACATTCAGACAACTGACGAGATCGAGCAAAGTGGTCGGGAGTAAACCCAGGAGTAGCTAGGAGTGGGTCCCACTAGCCCTATCATGTAGCATAAAGGGCCACCCAACCGTCGCCCAACAGGAGTATCGGGTAATCCATGTTTAATTGGAGAGCCGGCAAAATCCGAAGCATCACCAAGCAGGGCCAGTACACAATGGAGTCCAGACCAGCATGCACATGTTTGTAATCTTATTTGTATTTTGGACTTTGTATGCACCATCTACATGTAGAGACGGATAATGACATACTCACACACACAATCTTGTCTGTTCTCTATGTAGCAAGCAATGAGGGCAACTAGACCCATGAGTATTTCTAAGTGGGGCCCACTAATGCATTTTGTAAATACACATTAGGCGATGCTACACTCTAGGGAACAGAAGACCCATCTTTATAGCATTTTGTAATTTTACTAATATTCTAGCTTGGTTGTACGTGTAGATAATTAGACTATGAGATGGACCTCATCACACATGCACACTGATGCATGCATATTTTTTGATATTTTGTCGGTGCAACATACAGCCACTTCTTGGAGCTCGAGGAGGAAGCATTCTAACCCAAGAGATACTCTTTTGAGGATCATTGGAGCAAACGAATGTGGAATTAAGAGATGAGAATGAATTGACAAAGTGCCGTAGATATGGACTTGTGGATTTATGGGTATTCAGTTTTACATGTATTCCATTGCATAGCAATGACATAGGCAAATGCTTAATGCTGCATGTCACACACATGCACAATCTTATATTTGCATAGTTTTAATATGGTGCATCATTTGGGTTCCTCCAAAAGGCTTGGACAAATCCGAATGGAAAGGACGCAATGCGCATAATGACTCAATGTGAACTCTGAAATCCAGGAAAGCTAGGTGATTTTAGTTGTATTCGTATGCTTGGAATTATTAGGCAATATGTTTTTTATGAATTTTATGCATATAATCATTAAAGTGCATATGAGTTGGTGGAATAGCCTAAATTAGTCAGCTTTTTAGTCTCTTGTATGTTGTGTGCCTAAATGATAAATAAAGTGTGTATTTTCCTAAAAAAACATAAAAAACAATAAACCCTAAACTTTAAATCCTAATTCATAAACCATAAACTATATTCCTGATACATAACCCTAAATCCTAAATCTCATGTTTTGCAATTTTATAATCAAATGACTAAGTGTTAAATTTAAATTGAAATTCACAACTTTTAAGAATCTCACAGATTTATTTTTTTGTATATGTAACACAAAGTCATGACTCAAGGGGTGAGTTATGGATTCAGTCGCTTTCTTGCTTTAGATTATTGTGGCATTAGCAATGGTCATGATTGTATATTTTGTCTCTAGAACATAAAATAATATCGATGAGAATTTGCCATAACTTTTGTCTCTCAGTTGAACATATTGTAATGGCACTAAGAATGATCATGAATACATATTTAATCACTATAATACGTGGTCACAGTATTGGATATGACCATAGCTTGTGCATTTTATCATTATATTGCAATGTCATTGCATTAGGAATGATTGTAACTTTGGACATTCCTCAAGAGCAAAAGTGATAACCCTAGAAATAGTAAAAGCTCGAGTACTACTCTTTATAACATTCTATCGCTAAAATTCTTGGGATTGGAAATATCACTATGGCATTTTCCTTTGATTTGTGACCTCAAGTGTCAATATGAAAGACTAATATTTTGAGCAATGATTAAAATCTTTTATACATTTGAATATGATTCATTTACACCTTTTTGGGTATTGTGAGCTTGTATACATAACTCATTTAAAATAAAAAGAAAGAAATGATACTTTTCATATCAATGAGGATATAGAAAAAAGGCTTAGACATGCCAATAAAATAAATTTTTTGATTCTTGATTGAAAGAGAGCCCATTCTTCTTGCCTTGCTCAAACCACCCTAGAAATAGTTTGTACTAAGAGCCTACAAGGTGGTTATTTTTTTAGAGGTGAACTATGTTTTAAAAAAAATTGCCTTGAGTGTGTGCATGAGAGATATTTTAGAAGAAATTACAATAATCAATATAAATAGCATCCTCAACAACTAGCTATTTCAACACATAGGGGTACAACTTTGGTTTAGTCTGTTAGCATACCTGAGTCAAATTACCTTTGATAGCCCAGTGATTCAACATCAAATATGATGAGACATAATAGAGATAAAGTAAAAGCTCCTATTATTTTGGTTAGAGCTTTAGCAATCATTCTTGAGTTGAGAAAGAACAAAATAAATTATTTTAATTATTTAGTATAATTTTAATTTTTATTTTAATTATTTATCAGTTTATTTTTATAGAAATATTAATTAAAAAATAAAGTATTAGTGAGACAGCTCTATTTTAAATAATTTATTTTTCATCAAAAAAATATATATCCATATAAAAAGAGGCAAAATTTTAAAAACAAAAATTTATTATTTAGTAATATATTTTATTTTTATTTTGAATCATTTAAGATTTTGCAATTATATTATAATTTATATCATTCTTATTAATAATAGTTTATTAATTTTTTATTGATCATTATTATAATATCTATTAATAAAATTATTTATATTGAGTTTACATTATATATAATTATTATGATTATTTTTATTGAATATTATATTCACATTTAAAAAATTAAAAATTATTATAATTTCAAAGGTTATAACCTTCAAAAATTAAAAAAAATCAAAAAAAATCAAAAAAAAATCAAAAAAAATCAAAAAATTAAATTTTTTATTTTTTAATTTTTTAATTAAAAACTATAAATCACGTAAGGCCTAAACACTTAAATCACTAAACCCCAAAACGCCTAAATACTTAAACCATTAAACTAGTATATCATTAATAATAAATAATCTCAATTTTATTAGTATTCATTATAATTTTAATATTCATTTTATTTATTTATTAGTTTATTTTTATAGAATTATAAATTAAAAATAAATTATGAGGAAGACAAATATAAATTAAATAATTTACTTTTAATAACAAAAAATATAAACTTATAAAAAGAAGCAAAACATCAAAGAAAGTATTATTTTGTAATATATTTTACTTTGATTTTGAATAAATTTACATTTTGCAAATATATTTAAAATAATATCTATCTCATTAATAATAGTTTATTAATTTATTTTTTGATTATTAATATAATATATTTCAATATAATTGTTTATATTGAATTTACATGATATATAATTATTAAGATTATCATCACTAAATATAGTATTCACATATAAAAAAAATTTAAAATTGTTATAGTTTCAAAGGTTATATCCTTCAAAAATAAGAACAAATAACGAAAATTAATTTTCGTTATTTTATTTTTAAATAAAACCGATAAACTACTAAATGCCTAAACACTTAAATCACTAAATTCTTAAATCCCAAAACTCCTAAATATATAATCTTTTAAACCAGTATATTTTATCTTATTAATAATAGTTTTATTTAATATCTATGTTATTAATATATTTTATTTTGATTTTGAATCATTTTAGGTTTTGCAAATAATTTTATTTAATATCTATCATATTAATAATAGTTTATTAATTTATTTTATTATGGTCATCATAATATCTATAAAAAAATTATTTATTTTGAATTTACATAATATATAATTATTTAGATTATTATAACAAAATAATATTTCATATTTAAAAAAAATTTAAAATTTTTATGTTTTCAATGGTTATATAACCTTTGAAAATAAGAAAAAATAAAAATATAAATTTTTGTAATTATATTTTTTAAATAAAATCTATAAACCACAAAATACCTAAATTCTTAATGACTAAATTTATAAACCCCGAAGCCCATAAATACATAAGCCTTTAAATTAGTATACTCTAAAAAATAAATAATAAATCTCATTTTTATTAGTATTCATTATAATTTTAAATATTCATTTTAATTATTTATCAGTTTATTTTTATAGAAATATTAATTACAAAATAAATTATTAGTGAGACAGATATAATATAAATAATTTATTTTTCATCAAAAAAATATAAGATCATAAAAAGAGACGAAATTTTAAAAACAAAATTTTATTATTTACTAATTTATTTTAATTTAATTTTGAATAATTTTAGATTTTGCAATTCTATTTTAATTTATATCATTCTAATTAATAATAGTTTATTAATTTATTTATTGATCATTATTATAATATGTATTAATAAAATTATTTATATTGATTTTACATTATATATAATTAACAAGATTATTATAACTAAATATTATTTTCACATTTTAATAAAAAATTAAAAATTCTTATCTTTTGAAATGTTATAACCTTCAAAAATTAGATAAAATAACTTAAGGCATAAACACTTAAATGACTAAACCCCAAAACACCTAAATACTTAAACCATTAAACATGTATATTGTGAATAATAAATAATAAATCTCAATTTTATTTGTATTCATTATAATTTTAAATATTTATTTTAATTATTTATTAGTTTATTTTTATAGAATTATAAATTACAAAATAAATTATGAGTAAGACAAATAAAATTTAAATAATTTATTTTTAACAACAAAAATATAAACTTATAAAAAAAGAAAAATATTAAAAAAAATTATTATTTAGTATTATATACTTTGATTTTGAATAAATTTAGATTTTGCAAATATATTTTAAATAATATTTATCTTATTAATAATAGTTTATTAATATATTTATTGATCATTATTATAATATCTAGCAAAGTGATTATTTATATTGAATTTAAATGACTTATATTTATTAAGATTATTATAACTAAATATTATATTTACATTCGAAAAAATTTTGGAAATTTTTATATTTTCAAAGGTTATAACCCTCAAAAATTAGAAAAAAAAAATAAAAATAAATTTTTTGTTATATCTTTGTTTAAATAAAACTTATAGACCACTAAATGCCTAAACACTTAAATCTATAAACACATAATCACAAATGCCCCTAAATACTTGAAACTTTAAACTCGTAGACCTTTTATATAATTTAAATAATTTATTATTCGTCAAAAAAAATATTAGCTTATAAAAAGATGCAAAAACTAAAAAACAAAAATTATTATATGGTAATAAATTTTACTTTGATTTTGAATAATTTTAGGTTTTCCAATTCTATTTTAATTTATATCTATCATATTAATAATAGCATATTAATTTTTTTTTGATAATTGATATCATATCTATCAATAAAATTGTTTATATTAGTTTATATTATATATAATTATAATAATTCTTATTACTAAATATTGTATTCACATTTTTAAAAAAAATTAAAATTATTATATTTTCAAAGGTTAAAATATTTGAAAATGTGAGAAAATATCAAAAATAATTTTTTTGTTATTTCATTGTTTAAATAAATCCTATAAACTACTAAATGCCTAAACACTTAGGTCAATAAATCCAAAATCTTGAAAACCATAAATAGGTAATCCTTTTAAACTGGTATACCCTAAATAATTAATAATAAATCTCAATATTATTTTTTTTCTTTATAATTTAAAATATTCATTTTAATTATTTATTCATTTATTTTTATTAAATATTAATTATAATATAAATTATGAGTTAGATAAATATAATTTATATACATTATTTTTCATCAAAATATATAAATAAACTTATAAAAAGAAGAAAAAAATTCAAAACAAAAATTTATTATATAGTAATATATTTTGCTTTCCTTCTGAATCATTTTAGCTTTTGTAATTATATTTTAATTGATATCTATCTTTTTAATAATAGATTATTAATTTATATTTTGATCATTATTAGAATATTTATCAATAAAATTATTTATATTAAATTTATATGAAATATAAATATAATGATCATTATAACTAAATAATGAATCACTTTTGAAAAAAATTTAAAAATTATTATATTTTCAAAGGTTATAACATTTGAAAATATCAAAAAATAATAAAAATAAATTTTTTGTTTATTTATTTTTTAAATAAAACCTATAACCATTAAATGCATACATAGTTAAATTAGTAAACTCCTAAACCTCGAAATGCATAAATACATAAACCATTAAACCGCTATATACTACTTAATAATTAATAAATCTCATTTTTATTTCTATTTATTATAATTTTAAATATTTATTTAAATTATTTATTAGTTAATTTCAATAGAAATATTTCTTACAAAATAAAGTATGAGTGCGATAAATATAATTTAAATAATTTTTTTAATAAATAAAAGTATTTACGCTTATATAATAAGTAAAAATTGAAAAATTAAAAATTATTATTAAGATATTTTACTTTAATTATGAATCAATTTCGGTTTTGTAAATATTTTTTAATTAATATATATTTTATTATTAATAGTTTATTAATTTAATTTTTGATTATTTTTATAATATCTACCAATTAAATTGTTTATGTTGAATTTATATGATATATAATTATTAATATTATTATACCTAAATATTGTATTCACATTTCAAAAAATTTTTAATATTATTATATTTTAAAAGATTATGACCCATGAAAATGAGAAAAAATTAATTTTTTTTTATTGTTTAAATAAAACCTATAAACCACTAAATTCCTAAAAACATAAATCGTTAAACTGCTAAATGAAATAACTTCTAAATACTTAAATAATTAAACTGGTATACATTAATAATAAATCATAAATTTCATTTTAATTTTTATTTAGCTTAATTTTAAAATTTTATTTTAATTATTTATCAATTTATTTTATAGAAATATTAATTACAAAATAAAATATTAGTTAGATATTTCTAATTTAAATTAAACCAGTATACTCAAACTAATAAATAATAAAACTCATTTTTTTTCATTATAATTTTAAATATTCATTTTAATTATTTATTTGTATATTTTTATATAAATATTAATTAAAAAATAAATTATATATTAAACAAATATTATTTATATAAATTATTTTTCATCAAAAATTATAAATAAACTTTTTAAAAAAAAAAATTTCAAAACAAAAAATTATTATATAGTAATATATTTTGCTTTTCTTCTGAATCATTTTAATATTTGTAATTATATTTTAAATGATATATATATTATTAATAATAGATTATTAATTTATTTTTAGATCGTTATTAGAATATTTATCAATAAGAATGTTTATATTGAATTTATATGATATATAAATATAATGATTATTATGACTAAATATTATATTCACTTTTGAAAATGTTAAAAAATAAAAAAAAATATTTTTTTTATTTCATTGTTTAAATAAATCTTATACACCACTAAATGACTAAACACTTAAATGACTAAACTACAAAATCCTGATACCCCTATATACATAATACTTTAAAGCGATATACCTTAAATAATAATTAATAAATCTCATTTATATTTGTTTTCATTATAATTTAAGCATATAAAAATCAAAAAAATTTTAAAACAAATAATTATTATTTAGTGATATATTTTGTTTTGCTTTTTAATAATTTTAGGTTTTGATATTATATTTTAAGTAATATCAATCTTATTCATTATAGATTTTTAATTTATTTTTTGAAAATTATTAGAATATCTATCAATAAAATTGTTTATATTGAATTTATATGATATATAATTAATATTATTATTATACATATATATTGTATTCACTTGTGAAAAGAAATTTAAAAATTATTATATTTTCAAAGGTTATAACCTTAAAAAAAGAGAAAAAATAATAAAAATAAATTTTTTGTTATTTCATTATTAAAATAAAACCTATAGATCATTAAATGCTTACTTACTTAAACCTGTAAACTCATAGACCCCGAAACCCCTAAATACATAAACCTTTTAACAGCTATATATTACTTAATAAATAATAAATCTCATTATTATTTCTATTTATTATAATTTTAAATATTCATTTTCATTATTTATCGTTTAATTATTTAGAAAAATTAATTACAAAAAAAATTGAGTGAGACAAATATTATTTAAATAATTTATTTTTAATCAATAATAAATATAAGCTTATAAAAAGAAGGAAATATTTGAAAATTAAATATTATTATTTATTAATATATTTTGATTTGATTTTGAATCATTTTGTGTTATGTAAATATATTTTAATTAATATTTATATTAATAATAATAGTTTATTAATTTAATTTTTCATCATTATTATAGTATCTATCTTTAAAATTCTTTATATTGAATTTATATGATATATAATTAGTAAGCTTAATATAATTATACATGGTATTCACATTTCAAATAATTTTAAAAATTATTTTATTTTCAAAGGTTATAACCTTTGAAAATCAGAAAAAATCAAATAAAAATTTTCTTTATTTTTATTATATAAATAAAAATTATAAACCAGTAAATGCCTAAAACATAAATTGATAAACTCCTAAACGACAAAACCCCTAAATTAATAATCCATTAAACTGGTATACCATATATAATAAATCATATATCTCATTTTAATTTGTATTCATTATAATTTTAAATATTCATTTTAATTATTTATTAGTTTATTTTTTATATAAATATTATTTACAAAATAAATAATGAGTGAGACAACTATAATTTTAATAATTTATTTTTAATCAAAAAAATATATAAGCATATGAAAAGAAGTAAAAATTTAAAAACAAAAATTTATTATTTAGTAAAATATTGTACTTAGATTTTGAATCATTATATATAGGGTTTGCAAATATATTTTAATTGCTATGAATCTTATTAATAATAGTTTATTAATTTATTATTTGATCAATTTTATAATATCTAATATAAAATTACTTATATTGAATTTAAATGTCTTATAAATATTAAGATTATTATAACTAAATATTATATTTACATTAGAAAAAAATTTAAAAATTATTATATTTTCAAAGGTTATAACCTTCAAAAATGATAAATAATCACAAAAATAATTTTTTTATTATTTTATTATTTAAATAAAACTTATTAAACACTAAATGCCTAATCATTTGAATATCTAGACTCCTTAACCCAAAAAACCCCTAAATACTTAAACCATTAAACCTATATAACCTAAATAATAAAAAATAAATTTCATTTTTATTTGTATTCATTATAATTTTAAATATTCATTTTAATTATTTTTTTAGTTTATTTTTATAGAAATATTAAATACAAAATAAATAATGAGTGAGACATATAATTTAAATAAATTTTTTTTTATGAAAAAGAAAATAAGCTTATAAAAATAAACAAAATTTCAAATTTTAAAATTTTATTTAGTAATATAATTTACTTTAATTTTGAATTATTTTGGATTCTGCAAATATATTTTAATTAATATCTATCTTATTAATATTAGTTTATTAATTTATTTTTTGATCATTATAATAATATATATTAATAAAATTTTTTATATTAAATATACATCAAATATAATTATTATGATTATTATAACTAAGTATTGAATTCATATTTTAGAAAGATTAAAAAATTATTATATTTTCAAAGGTTATAACCTTTGAAAATCACGAAAATTCTTAAAAATAAATTTTTTCTTATTTCTTTGATAAAATAAAACCTATAATCACCTAAATGTGCGAACATATAAATCAATAAACTTCTTAACCCCAAAACCAAAAAAACTTAAACCATTAAATAGGTATACCTGAAATAATAAATCATATATCTCTTTTTTATTACTATTCATTATAATTTTAAATAATTATTTTATTTATTTATCAATTTATTTTTATAGAAATATTAATTACAAAATAAAATATATAAGTGAGTCAGATATAATTTAAATAATTTATTTTTCATCAAAAAAATATATATGCTTATAAAATGAGGCAAAGTTTTTAAAATAAAAAATTATTATTTAGTAATATATCTTATTTTGATTTTGAATCATTTTAAATTCTACAATTATATTTTAATTTATATCATTCTAATTAATACTAGTTTATTAATTTATTTATTGATCATTATTATAATATCTATTAATAAAATTATATATATTTAGTTTACATTATATATAATTATTAAGATCATTATAACTAAATATTATATTCACATTTAAAAAAATTTAAAATTATTATATTTTCAAATGTTACAACTTTCAAAAATTAAAAAAATTCAAAAAATTAAATTTTTTGTTTTTTAATTCTTTAGATAATAATTATAAATCACTAAAGGTCTAATACTTAAATCACTAAACTCCTAAACCCAAAAATACCTAAATACTTAAACAATTAAACCGGTATATCCTGAATAATAAATAATAAATATCAATTTTATTTGTATTCATTATAATTTTAAATAATTATTTTAATTATTTATTAGTTTATTATTATAGAATTATAAATTACAAAATAAATTATTAGTAAGACAAATTAATTTAAATAATTTATTTATAATAACAAAAATATAAAGTTATAAAAAAAGCAAAACATTAAAAAATTTTTATTAAGTTATATATTTTACTTTGATTTTTAATAAATTTAGATTTTGCAAATATATTTAAATAATATCTATCTTATTAATAATAGTTTATTAAATTTTTTTTGATCATAATTATAATATCTAGCAATATAATTATTTATATTGAATTTAAATGACTTATAATGATTAAGATTATTATAACTAATTTATATTTTAATTTATATCTATCATATTAATAATAACATATTAATTTATTTATGGATAATTGAAATCATATCTAACAATAAAATTATTTATATAAAAAAACCTATAAACTACTAAATGCGTAAAAACATAAATCACTAATGTCATAAATAAAAAAACCTCTAAATACTTAAAATATTAAACTGGTATACATTACTAATAATTCATAATCTCATTTTAAATTTTTATTTTAATTATTTATCAGTTTATTTTTATAGAAATATTAATTAAAAATAAATTATTAGTGAGATTGATCTAATTGAAATTAGACTGGTATACCCAAAATAATAAAGAATAAATATCAATATTATATTTTTCATTATAATTTTAAATATTCATTTTAATTATTCATTTCTTTATTTTTTTTATAAATATTAATAAAAATATAAATTATGAGTTAGACAATTATAATTTATATAAATTAATTTTCATCAAAAAAATATGGATAAACTTTTTAAAAGAAAAAAAAATTTCAAAACCACAACTTATTATATAGTAATATATTTTGATTTCTTCTGAATCATTTTAAGTTCTTTTATTATATTTTAATTGATATCTATCTTATTAATAATAGATTATTAATTTATTTTTTGATCATTTTTAGAATATTTATCAATAATATTATTTATATTGAATTTATATGATATATAAAAAATAATGATTATTATAACAAAATATACAATTCACATTTGAAAAAAATTTAAAAATTATTATATTTTCAAATGTTATAACATTTGAAAATATCAAAAAATAATAAAAATAAAAAATTTTTATTTTAATTTTTAAATAAAACCTCTAAACCACTAATTGCATACACAGTAAAATTAGTAAACTCCAAAGGCCCATAATCCCTAAATACATAACCAATTAAACTGCTATATACTACATAATAATTAAGAAATCTAAATTTTATTTCAATTTTTTATTATTTTAAATATTCATTTTAATTATTTATAAGTTTATTTTATAGAAATATTTATTACAAAATAAATTATGAATGCGACAAATATAATTTAAATAATTTATTGTTAATCAAAAAAAATATATACGCTTTTAAAAGAAGTAAAATTTTAAAAATAAAAAATTATTATCCAGTAATATTGTTTACTTTAATTTTGAATTAATTTGGGTTTTGTAAATATTTTTTAATTAATATCTATCTTATTATTAATAGTTTATTAATTTAATTTTTGATCATTATTATAATATCTATCAATAAAATTGTTTATATTTAATTTATATGATATATAATTATTAATATTATTATAACTAAATATTGTATTCACATTTCAAAAAATTTTAAATATTATTATATTTTCTAAGATTATAACCTATAAAAATGTAAAAAAATTACAAATTTTTTATTATTATTTTATTGTTTAAAAAATGAACTATAAACCACTAAATGCCTAAAAACATAAATCGCTAAACTACTAAACGATAAAACTTCTAAATACTTAAACTATTAAATTGGTATACATTAACAATAAATCATAAATCTAATTTTAATTTTTATTAAGTGTAATTTTAAATTTTTATTTTAATTATTTATCATTTTATTTTTATAGAAATATTAATTACAAAATAAATTATTAGTAAGACAGATCTATTTTAAATAATTTCTTTTTTTTATCAAAAAAAAATATATGCTTATAAAAATAGGCAAAATTTTAAAATCAAAAATTTATTATTTTGTAATATATTTTATTTTGATTTTGATTCATTTTAGTTTTTGCAATTATATTTTAATTTATATCATTCTTATTAATATTAGTTTATTAATTTTTTATTGATCATTATTATAATATCTATTAATAAAATTATTTATATTAAGTTTACATTATATATAATTATTTAGAATATTATAACTAAATATTATATTAACATTTAAAAAAAATAAAAATTATTATATTTTCAAAGGTTATAACCTTCAAAAATTAAAAAAATCAAAAAATTTAATTTTATATTTTTTTATTCTCTAAATAAAAACTATAATTCACTAATGTCCTAAATACTTAAACTACTAAACCCCAAAACACCTAAATACTTAAACCATTAAACTAGTATATCTTGAATAATAAATAATAAATCTCAATTTTATTTGTATTCATTATAAATTTAAATATTCATTTTAATTATTTATTTGTTTATTTTTATAGAATTATAAATTAAAAATAAATTATGTGGAAGATAAATATAATTTAAATAATTTACTTTTAATAACAAAAAATATAAACTTATAAAAAGAAGCAAAACATCCAAAAGATTATTATTTAGTATTATATTTTACTTTGATTTTGAATAAATTTATATTTAACAAATATATTTTAAAAAATATATATCTTATTTATAATATCTTATTAATTTATTTTTTGATCATCAATATAATATCTATCAATATTTTTTGAATTAACATGATATATTTAATTTGCAAATATATTTTTAGATCATTAATAATTCAATATAATTGTTTATATTGAACTAACATGATATATAATTATTAAAATTACCATAACTAAATATAGTATTCACGTATATAAAAAATTTAAAAATTGTTATATTTTCAAAGGTTATAACCTTCCAAAATGAGAAAAAATAACAAAAATAAATTTTTTGTTATATCATTGTTTAAATAAAACTTATAAATCATTAAATGCCTAAAGACATAAATCTCTAAACTCCTAAACCCCGAAGCCCCTAAATACCTAAACCTTTAAACTCGTAAACCTTAAATATAATTTAAATAATTTATAGAAATGTTAATTATAAAATAAATTATGAGTGACAAATATAATTTAAATAATATATTTTTCAAAAAAATAATATATAAGCTTATAAAATGATGCAAAAACTAAAAAAAAGTTATTATTTAGTAATAAATTTAACTTTGATTTTGAATCATTTTAGATTTTTTAATTATATTTTAATTTATATCTATCATATTAATAATAGTTTTTTAATTTAATTTATATAATTGATATAATATTATCAATACAATTGTTTATATTTAGTTTATATTATATATAGTGATAATTATTATTATTACTAAATATTGTATTCACATTTTAAAAAATTTTAAAATTATTATATTTTAAAATGTTATGACATTTGAAAATTTTAAAAAATATCAAAAATAAATTTTTTGTTATTTCATTGTTTAAATAAAAGCTATAAACCATTAAATTCCTAAATACTTAAATCAATACCTTCTAAATATTTAAAACCTTAAATAGATAAATTTTTAAAACATGTATATCCAAAATAATAAATACTAAATCTCATTTTTATTTTTTTCATTATAATTTTAAATATTCATTTTAATTATTTATTTGTTTATTTTAATATAAATATTAAATACAAAATAAATTATAAGTTAGACAAATATAATTTATATAAATTATTTTTCAACAAAAAAATATAGATAAACTCATTAAAAGAACAAAAAATTAAAAACAAAAATTTATTATATAGTAATATATTTTACTTTGTTTATGAATCAATTTAGGTTTTGTTATTATATTTAAAATGATATCTAACTTATTAATAATAGATTATTAATTTATTTTTTGATCATTATTAGAATATTTATCAATAAAAATATTTATATTTAATTTATTTGATATATAAATTTAATAATATTTATAACTAAATATTGTATTCACTTTTGCAAAAAATTTTAAAATTATTATATTTTCAAAAATAATAACATTTGAACATGTGAAAAAACAAAAAAAAAATATTTTTTTTATTATTTCGTTGTTTAAATAAAACCTATAAATCACTAAATTCCTAAACCCTTAAAACACTAAACTACAAAATCCCGATACCCCTATATAGATAATCATTTAAAGGGTATACCCTAAATAATAATTAATAAATCTCATTTTTTAGTTGTTTTAATTATAATCTAAAAAATTGATTTTGATTGTTTAGTTTTTTATTTATATATAAATATTAGTTATAAAATAATTGATGAGTTAAAAATATAATTTTAAAAATTATTTTTCATCAAAAAATATATAAGCTTATAATAATAATAAAAATTAAAAAACATATAATTTTTATTAAGTAATATATTTTGCTTTACTTTTGAATCATTTTAGGTTTTGATATTATATTTTAAGTAATATCAATCTTATTCATAATAGATTTTTAATTAATTTTTTGATAATTATTAGAATATCTATTAATAAAATTTTTTATATTGAATTTATATGGTATATAATTATTATGATTATTATAAATAAATATTTATTCACTTTTGAAAAAAATTTAAAAATTATTATATTTTCAAAGGTTATATAACCTTTGAAAATATCAAATAATAATACAAATAATTTGTTTTATTTTTTTTCATAAATAAAGACTATAAACAACTAAATGCATAAACAGTAAAATCAGTAAACTCCTAAACCACGTTATGCCTAAAAACATAAACTATTAAACTGCTATATACTACTTAATAATTAATAAATCTTGTTTTTATTTCTATTTATCATAATTCTAAATATTCATTTTAATTATTTATTATTTTATTTTTATAGAAATATTTAATACAAAATAAAGTATGAGTGCGAAAAATATAATTTAATTAATTTATTTTTAGCAAAAAAAAAATATACGCTTATAAAAGAAGTAAAAATTTAAAAATTAAAAATTATTATCTAGTAATATATTTTACTTTAATTTTGAATCAATTTGTGTTTTATAAATATTTTTTAATTAATATCTATCTTTTTATTACTACTTTATTAATTTAATTTTTGATCATTATTATATTATCTATCAATAAAATTGTTTATATTGAATTTATATGATATATAATAATAATTATTATTATAACTAAATATTGTATTCACATTTTAAAAAATTGTAAATATTATTATATTTTCAAAGGTTATAACCTATGAAAATGATAACAAATTATAAAAATTTTTTTGTTATTTTATTTTTTAAATAAAACCTATAAACCACTAAAAGCCTAAAAACATAAATTGCTAAACTCCTAAATTATAAAACCTTTAAATACTTATTCCATTAAACTTGTATATATTAATAATAAATCATAAATCTCATTTCAATTTTTATTCAGTATAATTTTAAATTTTTATTTTAATTATTTATCATTTTATTTTTATAGAAATATTAATTACAAAATAAATTATTAGTGAGACAGATCTATTTTATATTAAAATAGTATCCCTAAATAATAAATAATACTTCTCATTTTTTTTCCTTATAATTTTAAATATTCATTTTAATTAATTATTATTTATTTATTTATAAATATTAATTACAAAATAAATTTAGCTAGACAAAAATAATTAATATAAATTATTTTTCATCAAAAAATTATAGATAAACTTTTTTAAAAAAAAAATTCAAAACAAAAAATTATTATATAGTAATATATTTTGCTTAGCTTCTGAATCATTTTAGGTTTTGTAATTATATTTTAATTGATTTCTATCTTATTAATAATAGATTATTAATTTATTTTTTGATCAAAATTAAAATATTTATCAATAAAATTGTTTATATTTAATTTACATGATATATAATTATTAAGATTATTATAACTAAATATTATATTTACGTTTTAAAATACTTTAAAAATTATTATATTTTTAAAGGTTTAAGTATTTATAAATAATATATAAATATCTATCAATAAATAATAGTTTATTAATTTATTTATTGATCATTATTATATTTATATTTATATTTAGTTTATTAATATCTATGAATAAAATTGTTTGTTTTTTATTTACATGATATATAATTATTAATTTTATTATAACTAAATATAGTATTCACATTTGAAAAAAATTTAAAAATTATTATATTTATAAAGGTTATAACCTTCAAAATTGATAAAAAATTTGAAAAAAAAAATTTTCGTTATTTAATTATTTAAATAAAACATATAAACTACTAAATGCCTAAATTCTTAAATCACTAAACTCCTAAACTTTTTAATACTTAAACCATTAAACTGGTATACCCTAAATAATTAATCATAAATCTCATTTTTATTTTTATTCATTATAATTTCAATATTCATTTTAATTATTTATTAGTTAATTTTTATAAATATATTAATTGCAAAATTAAATTATGAATGAGAGAAATATAATTTAAATAATTTATCTTAATCAAAAAATTTATAAGCTTATAAAAAGATTCAACAATTTAAAAATAAAAAATTATTATTTAGTAATATATTTTACTTTGATTTTGAATCATATAGGTTTTGAAATTATATTTTAATTAATATTTATCTTATTAATAAATGTTTATTAATCTATTTTATGATTAGTATTATAATATCGATCAATAAAATTATTTATATTGAATTTACATGATATTTAATTTTTATGATTATTATAATTAAATATTGTATTAAACATTTGAAAAAAAATTAAAAATTATAATATTTTCAATGGTTATAAACTTGAAAATGCGAAAAAATAATAAAAATAATTTTTTGTTATTTAATTATTTAAATAAAACCTATAAACCACAAAATACCTAAATACTTACATTACTAAACTCCTAACCCCTGATACTGCTGCACCACACACACAAGCGATAGACCACACTACACACGTGCACATATTCTTGTCCATTTTGATGTAGCATTTAGAGGGACCAGCAATCCTGGAAGCAGCCAGAAGTATGGGCAACCAGCTTGTAGAGGGCTCCACTAGCAAACCGGGATGATAACATTCAGACAACAGACAAGACAGGGCAAAATGATCGGGAGTAAACCTAGGAGTATCTAGGATGGGTCCCACTAGCCCTATCAGGCAGCATAGAAAGCCACCCAACCATCGCCTAATAGGAGTAGCGAATAATCCATGATTAATTGGAGAGCCAGGAAAATCCGAAGCATAACCAAACAGGGTCAGTAAGCAAAGAAGTCCAGACCATCCACCCGGGAGCGAAAGTTTTAAACTTGTAGTTTATGTTTGTAGTCTTATTTGTATTTTGGACTTTGTATGCGCCATGTACTTGTAGAGATAGATCATGACATACTCACACACACAATCTTGTCTGTTCTCTATGTTGCATGCAATGAGGGAAACTTGACCCAACAGTATCTCTAAGTGTGGCCCACTAATTCATTTTGTAAATACACATTAGGCGATGTTACACTTCCGGGAGCAGATGACCCATCTTTAGAGAATTTTGTAATTTTACTTGTATTCTAGCTTGGTTGTACGCGTAGATATTTTGACTATGAGATGGACCTCATCACACATGCACACCAATGAATACATTTTTTTTATATTTTGTCATTGCAACATACAGCCACTTCTTGGAGCTCGATGAGGAAGTATTGTAACCCAGTAAATACACTTTTGAGGATCATTCAAGCAAAAGAATGTGGAATTCAGAGGCGAGAATGAATTGACAAAGTGCCGTAGATATGGACTTGTTGATTTATGGGTATTCAGTTTTACATGTATTCCATTGCATAACAATGACATAGGCAAACTCTTGATGCTGCATGTCACACACATGCACAATCTTATATTTGCATAGTTTTAATATGGTGCATCATTCAGGTTCCTTCAAAAGTCTTTGATAAATCTGAATTGAAAGGACGCAGTGGGCATAATGACTAATGCCAACTCGGAAGTCCTTGAATTCCATGTGATTTTAGTTGTATCCGTACTATTGGAATTATTAGGCATTATGTTTTTTTATGTATTTTGTGCATAGAATCATTAAGGTGCATAGGATTTGGTGGGCTGGCCTAAATTAGTCATCTTTTTAGTCTTTTGTAAGTTGTGTGCCTAAATGATAAATAAAGTGTGTATTATCCAAAAAAAAAACCAAAAAAAAACCATAAACCCTAAAATTTAAATCCTAAACCTTAAACCATAAACTATAACCCTAATCCAGAGACCCTAATCCTAAATATCATGCTTTGCACTTTTATAATCAAATGATTAAGTGGTTAATTTTAATTGAAATTCACAACTTTTAGGAATGTCACAGAATTATATCTTTGTTTATGTAACACAAAGTCATGACTCAAGGGGTGAGTTATGGATTCAGTCTCTTTCTTGCTTTAGATTATTGTAGCATTAGCAATGGTTATGATTGTGTTTTTTGTCTCTAGAACACAAAATCATATCGATGAGAATATGCCATAACTTGTGTCTCTCTGTTGAACATATTGTTAAGGCACTAAGAATGATCATGAATACATATTTAATCACTATAATACTGGGTCACAGTATTGGATATGACCATAGCTTATGCATTTTATCTTTATATTGCAAAGTCATTGCACTAGGAATTATTGTAAATTTGGACATTCCTCAAGAGCAAAAGTCACGACCCTAGAAATAGTTAAAGCAAGAGTACTACTCTTTATAACTTTCTATAGCTAAAATTTTTGGGATTGGAAATATCACTATAGCCTTTTCTTTTGATTTGTGACCTCAAGTGTCAATATGCAACACTAATATTTTGAGCAATGATTAAAACCTTTTATACATTTGAATATGATTCATTTACACCTTTTTGGGTATTGTGAGCTTGTATACATAACTCATTTAATATGAAAAGATAGAAATGATACTTTTCATATCCATGAGGATATAAAATAAAGGCTTAGACATGCCAATATAATAATTTTTTTGATTCTTGATTGAAAAAGAGCCCATACTTCTTGCCATGCTCATAGCGCCCTGGGGCTAGTTTGTTTTAATAGGGTACAAGGTGGTTATTTTTTTAGAGGTGAACTATGTTTTAAAAAAATTGCTTTGAGTGTGTGCATGAGAGATATTTTAGAAGAAATTACAATAATCAATATAAATAGCATCCTCAACAACTAGCTATTTCAACACATAGGGGTACAACTTTGGGTTAGTCTGTTAGCATACATGAGTCAAATTACCTTTGATAGCCTGGTGATTCAAAATCAAATTTGATGAGACATAATAGAGATAAAGTAAAAGCTCCTATTATGTTGGTTAGAGCTTTAGCAATCATTCTAGAGCTGAGAGAGGTACAAAATAAATTATTTTAATTATTCAGTATAATTTTAATTTTTATTTTAATTATTTATCAGTTTATTTTTATAAAAATATTAATTACAAAATAAATTATTAGTGAGACAGATCTAATTTAAATTAAACCGGTATATAATAAATAATAAAAAATAAATTTCATTTTTTATTCATTTTAATTTTAAATATTCAAATTTAATTATTTATTTGTTTATTATTATATAAATATTTATTACAAAATAAATTATGAGTTACAAAAATATAATTTATATAAATTATTTTTAATCAAAATAATATAGATAAACTTTTTAAAATAAAAACAATTTTCAAAACAAAAAATTAATATATAGTAATATATTTTGCTTTGCTTCTGAATCATTTTAGGTTTTGTAAATATATTTTAATTGATATCTATCTTATTAATAATAGATTATTAAGTTATTTTTTTCATCATATTTAGAATATGTATCAATAAAAATGTTTATATTGAATTTATATGAATATAAATATAATTATTATTATAACTAAATATTGTATTCACTTTTGAAAAAAATTTAAAAATTATTATATTTTCAAAGGTTATAACCTTTAATAATGTGAAAAAATAAAAAAAAAATTTGTTATTTCATTTTTAAAATAAAACCTATAGATCATTAAATGCTTACTTACTTAAATCAGTAAGCTCATAAATCCCGTAAACCCTAAATACATAAACCTTTTAACATCTATATACTACTTAATAAATAATAAATCTCATTTGTATTTCTATTTATTATAATTTTAAATATTCACTTTAATTATTTATAGTTTAATTTTTTAGAAAAATTAATTACAAGATAAATTTCGAGTGAGACAAATATTATTTAAATAATTTATTTTAATAAAAAAAAATATAAGTTTATAAAAGAAGAAAATTTATAAAAATTAAATATTATTATTTAGAAATACATTTTGATTTGATTTAGAATCATTTTGTGTTATGTAAATATATTTTAATTAATATTAATATTATTAATAATAGATTAATAATTTAATTTTTGATCATTATTATAATATCTATCATTAAAATTATTTATATTGAATTTATATGATATATAATTAGTAAGATTAATATAATTATACATGGTATTCACATTTCAAAAAATTTTAAAAATTATTTTATTTTAAAAGGTTATAACCTTTGAAAATCAAAAAAAATCAAAAATAGAATTTTTAATATATATTATATAAATAAAACCTATAAACCACTAAATGCATAAAAATACAAATTGCTAAACTCCTAAACTCAAAACTCATAATATATCAAACCATTAAACTGGTATACCATATATAATAAATCATAAATCTCATTTTAATTTGTATTTATTATAATTTTAAATATTTATTTTAATAATTTATTAGTTTATTTTTATAGAAATATCAATCAAAAAATAAATAATTAGTGAGACAAATATAATTTTAATAATATATTTTTAATCAAAAAAAAATGCTTATATAAAGAACTAAAAATTTAAAAACAAAAAAATTATTATTTAGTAATATATTTTACTTTGATTTTGAATCTTTATATATAGGTTTTGCAATATATTTTAATTGCGATCAATCTTATTAATAATAGTTTATTAATTTATTATTAGATCATTTCTATAATATCGAACAATAAAATTACTTATATTCAATTAAAATGTCTTATAATTATTAAGTTATAATAACTAAATATTATATTTACATTTGAATAAAATTTAAAAATTATTATATTTTTGAAGGTTATACCCTTCGAAAATGATAATAAATCACAAAAATAATTTTTTATTATTTTATTATTTAAATAAAACTTATAAACCACTAAATGCCTAAACATTTAAATCTCTAGACTCCTAAACCCCAAAACCCACTAAATACTTAAAACATTAAACCTATATACCCTAAATAATAAATAATAAATCTAATTTTTTTAGTATTCATTATAATTTTAAATATACATTTTAATTAATTATTAGTTTAATTTTATAAAAATATAAATTAAAAAATAAATTATTAGTGAGACAAATATAATTTAAAAAATTTATTTTTCATCAAAAAATATATAGGCTTATAAATGGATACAAAAATTTAAAAATTTAAAATTAATATTTAGTAATATATTTCACTTTGATTTTGAGTCATTTTAGGTTTTGCAAATATATTTTAAACAATATTTATCTTTTTAATAATTGGTTATTACTTTTTTATGATTATTATAACTTCATATTGTATTCACTTTTCAAAGAAAATTCAAAAATTATTATATTTTTAAAGGTTATAACCTTCAAAAATAAATTTTTTGTTATTTTATTTTTTATATTAAACCTATAAACCACTAAATGACTAAATACTAAAATGACTAAACTCTTGAACCCCAAAGCCCATAAATACTTAAAACATTAAATTAGTATAGTCTAAATAATAAATAATTAATCTCAGTTTTATTAGTATTCATTATAATTTTAAATATTCATATTAATTATTTATCAGTTTATTTTTATAGAAATATTAATAACAAAATAAATTATTAGTGTGACATATATAATTTAAATAAGTTATTTTTCATCAAAAAAAATGCTCATAAAAGATACAAAATTTTAAAAATAAAAAATTATTATTTAATAATATATCTTATTTTGATTTTGAATCATTTTAGATTTTACAATTATATTTTAATTTATATCATTCTTATAAATACAAATTTATTAATTTATTTATTGATCATTATTATAATATCTATCAATAAAATTATTTATATTGAGTTTATATTATATATAATTATTAAGATTCTTATAACTAAATATTATATTCACATTTAAAAAAAATTAAAAATTATTATATTTTCAAAGGTTACCACCTTCAAAAATTTAAAAAATAAAAAAATTAATTTGTTTATTTTTTCATTCTTTAAAAAAAACTATAAATCACTAAAGGTCTAAACAAATAAATCACTAAACTTTTAAACCACAAATCACTTATATACTTAAACCATTATACTGGTATATCCTGAATAATAAATAATAAATCTCAATTTTATTTATATTCATTATAATGTTAACTATTCATGTAAAATTTTGAAGGATATAATCTCTGAAACTATTACAATTTTTAAATTTTTTTAAATTTGAATACTATATTTAGTTATGATAATCTTAATAATTATATATCATGTAAATTCAATATAATCTATTATATTGATATATATTATAATAATGATCATACAAAAGATTAATAAACAATTATTAATAAAATAAATATTGTTTAAAATATATTACAAAACCTAAAATGATTCAAAATAAAAGTGAAATATGTTACTAAATTTTAATTTTAAAATTTTAAATTTTTGTATCCATTTATAAGCTTATATATTTTTTGATGAAAAATAAATTATTTAAATTATATTTCTCTCACTATTTAATTATTTTATAATTTATATTTCTATAAAATAAATTAATAAATAATTAAAATGTATATATAAAAATATAATAAATACTAATAAAAATGAGATTTATGATTAATTATTTTGGGTATACATATTTAATGGTTTTTAGTTTATTGCGGTTTTGGGCTTAATGAGTTTATTGATTTATATGTTTACACATTCAGGTGTTTATTGGTTTTATTTAATCAATGAAATAACAAAAAATTTATTTTAATGAATTTTCGTGATTTTCAAAGGTTATAAGCTTTGAGAATATAATAATTTTTTAATAGTTCTAAAATATGAATACAATACTTAGTTATAATTATCTTAATAATTATATTTGATGTAAATTTAATATAAAATATTTTATTAATATATATTATTTTGATGATAAAAAATAAATTAATAAAATATTATTAATAAGACAGATATTAATTAAAATATATTTACAGAACCCAACATAATTCAAAATCAAAGTAAATTATATTACTAAATAAAATTTTATTTTTTGAAATTTTGTTTATTTTTATAAGCTTATATTTTTTTTCATAAAAAATAATATATTTAAATTATATATCTCTCTCATTATTATTTTGTAATTAATATTTCTATAAAAATAAACTAAAATAATTAAAATGAATTTTTAAAATTATAATGAATACAAATAAAAATGAGATTTATTATTTATTATTTATTATTTATGTTATATAGGTTTAATGGTTTAAGTATTTAGGGTGTTTTGGGGTTTAAGAATCTAGAGATTTAATTGTTTAGGCATTTACTAGTTTATAAGTTTTATTTAAAAAATAAAAGAATAAAAAAATCATTTTTGTGATTTTTTATCATTTTTGAAGGTTATAACCTTTGAAAATATAATTATTTTTAAATTTTTTTCATTTGTAAATATAATATTTAGTTATAATAATCTTAATATTAATAAGACATTTAAATTAAATATAAGTAATTTTATATTAGATTTTATAAAATTGATCAAATAATAAATTAAAAAACTATTATTAATAAAATTGATAGCAATTAAAATATATTTGCAAAACCTATATATAGTGATTCAAAATCTAAGTACAATATATTAATAAATAATAATTTTTTGTTTTTAAATTTTTACTACTTTTCATATGCTTATATTTTTTTCTGATTAAAAATAAATTATTATAATTATAGTTGTCTCACTCATTATTTATTTTGTAAATAATATTTATATAAAAAATAAACTAATAAATAATTAAAATGAATATTTAAAATTATATTGAATACAAATTAAAATGAGATTTATGATTTATTATATGTGGTATACTGGTTTAATTGTTTGATTATTTAGGAGTTTTGTCATTTAGGAGTTTATCAATTTTTGTTTTTAGGTATTTAGTGGTTTATAGGTTTTATTTATATAATAAAAACAAAAATTTTTTTTTTAGATTTTTTCTGATTTTCAAAGGTTATATCCTTTAAAAATAAAATAATTTTTAAATTTTTTTGAAATGTGAATACTATGTATGATTATATTAATCTTACTAATTATATATCATATAAATTCAATATAAACAATTTTAATGATAGATATTATAATAATGATCAAAAATTAAATTAATAAACTATTATTAATAATATAAATATTAATTAAAATATATATACATAACACAAAATGATTCAAAATCAAATCAAAATATTTTATTAAATAATAATATTTAATTTTTAAATTTTTTCTTCTTTTTATAAGCTTATATTTTTTTGATAAAAAATAAATTATTTAAATAATATATGTCTTACACGAAATTTATTTTGTAATTAATTTTTCTATATAATTAAATAATAAATAATTAAAATGAATGTATAAAATTATAATAAATAGAAATTAAAATGAGATTTATTATTTATTAAGTAGTATATAGATGTTAAAATGTTTATGTATTTAGGGGTTTCGGGGTTTATGAGCTTACTAATTTAAGTAAGTAAGCATTTAATGGTCTATAGGTTTTATTTAAAAAATAAATTAACAAAAATTTATTTTTATTATTTTTTTCTCATTTTTATAGATTATAACCTTTGAAAATATAATAATAATTAAATTTTTTTCAAAAGTGAATACAATATTTATTTATAACAATCATCATAATTATATATCATATAAATTCAATATAAACAATTTTATTGATAGATATTCTAATAATTATCAAAATATAAATTAAAAATCTATTATGAATAAGATTGATATTACTTTAAATATAATATCAAAACCTACAACGATTCAAAATTAAAGCAAAATATATTACTAAATAATAATTATTTGTTTTTAAATTTTTATTCTTTTTATAAGCTTATCAATTTTTTGATGAAAAATAATTTTTATAAATTATATTTTTAACTCATAATTTATTTTATAATTAATACATATATAAAAATAAAAAACTAAACAATCAAAATAAATTTTTTAAATTATAATGAAAACAAATAAAAATGAAATATTTTAGTTATTATTTAGGGTATACTGATTTAAAAGATTATATATATAGGGGTATCAGTATTTTGTAGTTTAGTTATTTAAATGCTTAGGTATTTACTGGTGTATAGGTTTTATTTAAACAATAGAATAACAAAAAAAATTTTTTTTTTTACATTTTCAAATGTTATAACCTTTGAAAATATAATAATTTTAAATTTTTTTTAAAAAGTGATTTTAATATTTAGTTATAATCATCATTATATTTATATATAATATAAATTCAATATAAACATTTTTATTGATAAATATTCTAATAATGATGAAAAAATAATATAATAATTTATTATTAATAAGATAGATATTAATTAAAATATATTTACAAAACCTAAAATGATTCAGAAGCAAAGAAAATATATTACTATACAATATTTTTTTTTTGAAATTTTTTTTTCTTTTAAAAATTTTATCTATAATTTTTTAATGAAAGGTAATTTATATAAATTATATTTGTGTAACTCATTGATTTTTTTGTAATTAATATTTATATAAAAATAAACAAATAAATAATTAAAATGAATATTTAAAATTATAATTAAAAAAATGAGATTTATTATTTATTATTTAGGGTATACCGGTCTAATTTAAATTACATCTGACTTACTAATAATTTATTTTGTATTTAATATTTCTATAAAAATAAACAGAAAATTAATTAAAATAAAAATTTAAAATTATACTAAATAAAAGTTAAAATGATATTTATGATTTATTATTAATGTATACTAGTTTAATGGTTTAAGTATTTAGAGGTTTTGTATTTTAAAAGTGTAGTGATTTAGGTTTTTAGGCATTTAGTGGTTTATAGGTTTTATTTAATCAATAAAATCATAATAAAATTTTTTGAAATATGAATACAATATTAAGTTATAATAATATTAGTAATTAAATATGATATAAATTCAATATAAACAATTTTATTGATATATATTATAATAATGATCAAAAATTAAATTAATAAACTACTAAAAATAAGATAGATATTAATTAAAAAATATTTACAAAAGCCAAATTTATTCAAAATTAAAGTAAAATATATTACTTCATAATAACTTTTCATTTTTAAATTTTTACTTCTTTTTTAAGCTATATATTTTTTTTGAATAAAAATAGATTATTTAAATTATATTTTTCGCACTTATAATTTATTTTATAATAAATATTTTTATAAAAATAAACTAATAAATAATTAAAATGAATATTTAAAACTATAATAAAAAGAAATTTAAATTAGATTTATTAATTATTATGTATTATATAGCAGTTTAATGATTTATGTATTTAGGTATTACGGGGGTTAGGTGTATACTGATTTAATAGTGTATGCATTTAGTGGTTTACAAGTTTTATTTAAAAAATAAAATAACAAAACATTTATTTTTATTATTTTTTGATATTTTCAAAGGTTATAACCTTTGAAAATATAATAATTTTTAAATTTTTTCAAAAGTGAATTCAATATTTAGTTATAATAATCATTATATTTATATATCATATAAATTCAAAATAAACAATTTTAGTTATAAATATTCTAATAATGATCAAAAATAAATTAATAAAAAATTATTAAAAAGATAGATATCAATTAAAATATAATTACAAAACATAAAATGATTCATAAGCAAACCAAAATATATTACTATATAATAATTTTTTGTTTTGAATTTTTTTTATTTTAAAAAGTCTATCTATATTTTTTTGATTAAAAATAATTTACATAAATTATATTTGTTTAACTCATAATTTATTTTTTAATTATTATTTATATAAAAATAAAAAATTAATAATTAAAATGAATATTAAAAATTATAATGAAAAAAAATGAGATTTATTATTTATTATTTAGGGTATGCTGTTTTAATTTATGTTATATCAGTCTCACTAATAATTTATTTTGTATTTAATATTTCTATAAAAATAAACTGATAAATAATTAAAATAAATATATAAAATTATACTGAATAAAAATTAAAATGAGATTTAGGATTTATTATTAATGTATACTAGTTTAATGGTTTAAGTATTTTAAGATTTTGTCGTTTAGGAGTTTATCGATTTATGTTTTTAGGTATTAAGTGATTTATAGGTTTTATTTAAACTATAAAATAACAAAAAAAAATTGTAATTTTTTGTCATTTTCAAATGTTATAATCTTAGAAAATATAATAATATTTAAAATTTTTGAAATTTGAATACAATATTTAGTTATAATAATTTTAATAATTCTGTATCATATAAAATAAATATAAACAATTTTATTCATAGATATTATAATATTGATCAAAAATTAAATTAATTAACTATTTATAATAAGATAGATATTAATTAAAAAAATTTACGAAACCCAATTTGATTCAAAATTAAATTAAAATGTATTAGTTGATAATAATTTTTAATTTTTAATAATACTTCTTTTAAACTTCTTTTAAAAGAGTATATATATTTTTTGATTAAAAATAAATTATTTAAATTATTTGTGTGGCACTCATAATTAATTTTTTAATAAAAATTTCTATAAAAATAAACTAATAAATAATTAAAATGAATATATAATATAATAATTAATTGAATTAAAAATTAAATTTATTAATTATTAAGTAGTATATAGTGGTTTAATGGTTTATCTATTTAGGCATTACGGGGTTTAAAAGTTTATTGATATAACTGTGTATGCATTTAGTGGTTTATAGGTTTTATTTAAAAAATAAAATAACAAAAAATGTATTTTTATTATTTTTTCATATTTCCAAAGGTTATAATCTTTGAAAAGATAATAATTTTTAAATTTTTTTCAAAAGTGAATTCAATATTTAGTCATAATAATCATTATATTTATATATCATATAAATTCAATATAAACAAATTAATTGATAAATATTCAAATAATGATCAAAAAATAAATTAATAAACAATTATTAATAAGATAGATATCAATTAAAATATAATTAGAAAACCTAAAATGATTCAGAAGGAGAGTAAAATATATTACTGTATAATAAATTTTAGTTTTTAAATTTTTTATTCTTTTTATAAGTTTATCTATATTTTTCGATGAAAAATAATTTATATAAATTATATTTGTCTAACTCATAATTTATTTTGTAATTAATCTTTATATAAAAATAAACGAATAAATAATTATATTTATATTTTAAATTATAATGAAAAAAATAATATTGAGATTTATTATTTATTATTTAGGGTATACTAGTTTAAAAGGATTATCTTTTTAGGATTTTAGAGATTTAGGAGTTATTGATTTAAGTGTTTAGGCATTTAGTGGTTTATAGGATTTATTTAAACAATGAAATAACAAAAAAATTATTTTTGATATTTTCTCACATTTTCAAAGGTATACGCTTTGAAAATATAATAATATTAAAATTTTTTAAAATTGTAATTACAATATTTTGTAATAATAATCATTAAAATTATATATAATATAAACAAAATATAAAGACATTTATTGATAGATATTAATTCAATTATCAAAAAATAAATTAATATGCTATTATTAATATGATAGATAAAAATAAAATATAATTGCAAAACTTAAAATGATTCAAAATCAAAGTAAAATTTATTACTAAATAATAATTTTTGTTTTTAAGTTTTTGCCTCTTTTTATAAGCTTATATATTTTTTTTGATGAAAAATAAATTATTTAAATTAAATTTGTATCACTCATAATTTATTTTGTAATTAATATTTAAATAAATTATTTAAATTATAATTAAGGTTTATGAGTTTAAAGGTTTAATTATTTAGGGGCTTTTGTGTTAAGGAGTTTAGAGATTTAAGTGTTTTAGGATTTAGTGGTCTATAAGTTTTATTTAAACAATCATATAACATAAAATTTATTTTTTTTTATTTTTTTCTAATTTTCAAAGATTATAACCTTTGAAAATATAATAATTTTTAATTTTTTTTCAAATGTAAATATACTACTCATGTATAATAATATTCATAAATATAAGTCATTTAAATTCAATATAAATAATTACATTGCTAGATATTATAATAATGATAAAAATATAAATTAATAAACTATTATTAATAAAATAGATATTATTTAAAAAGTATTTGCAAAATCTAAATTTATTCAAATCAAAATAAATATATTACTAAATAATAATTTATTTTATTGTTTTGCTTTTTTTATAAGTTTATATTTTTGTTATTGAAAATAAATTATTTAAATTATATTTGCCTTACTCATAATTTATTTTGTAATTTATAATTCTAAATAATAAACTAATAAATAATTAAAATGAACATTTAAAATTATAATGAATACAAATAAAATTGAGATTTATTATTTATTATTCAGGATATACCTGTTTAATGGTTAAAGTATTTAGGTATTTTGTGGTTTAGGAGTTTAGTGATTTAATTGTTTAGACCTTTAGTGATTTATAGTTTTTATTTAAAAAATGAAAAAACAAAAAATTTAAATTTTTAATTTTTTTTTAATTTTTTAAGGTTATAACCTTTTAAAATATAATAATTTTTAATTTTTTTTAAATGTGAATATAATATTTAGTTATAATAATCGTAATAATTATATATAATGTAAACTCAATATAAATAATTTTATTGATAGATATTATAATAATGATAAATTAATTAATTAATAAACCAGTATTTATAAGAATGATATAAATTAAAATATAATTGTAAAATCTAAAATGATTCAAAATCAAAATTAGATATATTAATAAATAATAATTATTTATTTTTAAAAATTTGCCTTTTTTAATGAATACTAATAAAAATAAATTAAAATAAGTATTTTTTTAATGAAAAATAAATTATTTAAACTATATATGTCGCACTAATAATTTATTTTGTAATTAATATTTCTATAAAAATAAACTGATAAAATAATTAAAATGAATATTTAAAATTATAATGAATCTAATAAAAATTAGATTTATGATTTATTATTTGGACTATACTAATTTAATGTTTTAAGTATTTATCGGCCTCGGGGTTTAGGAGTTTAGTCATTTTAGAATTTTGTAATTTAGTGGTTTATAGATTTTATATAAAAAATAAAATAACAAAAAATTTATTTTTGTTATTTTTTCTCATTTTTGAATGTTATAACCTTTGAAAATATAATAATTTATAATTTTTTTTTGAAAAGTGAATATAATATGAAGTTATAATAATCATAATAATTATATATCATATAAATTCAATATAAACTATTTTATAGATATATATTAGAATAATGATCTTAAAAAATTAAAAAACAATTATTAATAAGATAAATTTTGGTTAAAATATATTTTCAAAATCTAAAATGATTTAAAATCAAAGTGAAATATTTTACGAAATATTAATTTTAAATTTTAAAATTTTTGTATCAATTTATAAGCCGATATATTTTTTGATGAAAAATAAAATATTTAAATTATATTTGTCTCACTAATAATTTATTTTTTAATTTATATTTCAATAAAATTAAATTAATAAATAATTAAAATGTATATTTAAAATTATAATGAATAGTAATAAAAATGAGATTTATGATTTATTATTTAGGGTATAACTATTTAATTGTTTATGTTTTTTGTGGTTTTGGGGTTAATGAGTTTATTGATTTATATGTTTACACATTTAGGTGTTTATAGGATTTATTTAATCAATCAAATACAAAAAAAAATTATTTTTATGAATTTTTGTGATTTTCAAATGTTATAACCTTTAAAAATATAATAATTTTTTAATAGATATAAAATATGAAGACAATACTTCGTTATAATAATCTTAATAATTATATTTGTTGTAAATTCAATATAAAAAAATTTATTAATATATATTATTATAATGGTCAAAAAATAAAATAATAAACTATTATTAATAAGATAGATATTAATTAAAATATGTTTGCATAAAAAATAATAATTCAAAATCAACGTAATTTATATTACTAAATATAATTTTAAATTTTTGAAATTTTGTTTATTTTTATAAGCTTATTTTTTTTCATTAAAAATAATTTATTTAAATTATATATGTCTCACTAATTATTTTATTTGTAATTAATATTTCTATAAAAATAAACTAAAAAATAATTAAAATGAATATTAAAAATTTTATTGAATACAAATAAAAATGAGATTTATTATTTATTATTTAGGTTATATATGATTAATGGTTTAATTATTTATGGGGTTTCGGGGTTTAGGAGTCTAGAGATTTAAATGTTTAGGCATTTAGTTGTTTATAAGTTTTATTTATATAATAAAATAAATAAAATTTATTTTTTTTTGATTTTTTATCATTTTTGAAAGTTATAACCTTCGAAAATATAATAATTTTAAAATTTTTTTCATATGTAAATATAATATTTAGTTATAATAATCTTACTAATTATAAGACATTTAAATTTAATATAAGTAATTTTATTGATAGATATTATAGTAATGATTAAAAAATAAATTAATAAACTATTATTAATAAGATTGATAGCAATTAAAATACAAATGCAAACCTATAATGATTCAAATTAAAATAAATTATTAAAAATATTGATAGATATTATATTTATTTTTTGATTAAAAAGAAATTATTAAAATTTTATTTGTCTCACTCTTTATTTATTTTGCAATTTATAATTCTATAATAATAAACTAATAAATAATTAAAATGAATATTTAAAATTATAATGAATTCAAATTAAAATGAGATTTATGATTTATTATATATTGTATACCAGTTTAATGGATTGATAATTTAGGGGTTTTGTCATTTAGGAGTTTAGTAATTTATGTTTGTAGGCATTTAGTAGTTTATAGTTTTATTTATATAATAAAAATAAAAAATTGTTTTTTGATTTTATCTGATTTTCAAAGGTGATAACCTTTAAAAATTAAATAATTTTTAAAATTTTTTGAACTGTTTATACCATGTATAATTATATTAATCTTACTAATTATATATCATATAAATTCAATATAAAAAATTTTAATGATAGATTGTATAATAATGATCAAAAATTAAATTAATAAACTATTATTAATAATATAAATTTTAATTAAAATATATTTACATAACACAAAATGATTCAAAATCAAATCAAAATATATTACTAAATAATAATATTTAATTTTCGAATATTTCCTTCTTTTTATAAGCTTATATTTTTTATTGATTAAAAATAAATTATTTAAATAATATTTGTCTCATTCGAAATTTATTTTGTAATTAATTTTTCTAAATAAGTAAACTATAAATAATTAAAATGAATATTTAAAATTATAATAAATAGAAATAAAAATGAGATTTATTATTTATTTAAGTAGTATATAGCTGTTAAAAGGTTTATGTATTTAGGGGTTTCAGGGTCTATGAGCTTAATGATTTAAGTAAGTAAGCATTTAATGATCTATAGTTTTTATTTTAAAAATAAAATAACAAAAAATTTATTTTTATTATTTTTTCTCATTTTTTAAGGTAATAACCTTTGAAAATATAATAATTTTTAAATTTATTTTCAAAAGTGAATAGAATATATATTTATAATAATCATAATAATTATATATCATATAAATTCGATATAAACAATTTTATTGATAGATATTCTAATAATTATCAAAAAATAAATTAAAATTCTATTATGAATAAGATTGATATAACTTAAAATATAATATCAAAACCTAAAATGATTCAAAAGCAAAACAAAATATATCACTAAATTATAATTATTTGTTTTTAAATTTTTATGATTTTTATAAACTTATCTATTTATTCATGAAAAATATTTTTAATAAATTATATTTTTAACTCATGATTTATTTTATAATTAATATATATATAAAAATAAAAAACTAAACGATCAAAATTAATTTTTTAAATTATAATGAAAACAAATAAAAATGTGATTTATTAATTATTATTTATGGTATACCGATTTAAAGGATTATCTATATAGGGGTATCGGGATTTTGCAGTTTAGTGATTTAAGTGCTTAGACATTTAGTAGTGTATAGGTTTTATTTAAATAATGAAATATAAAAAAATAATTTTTTTTTATTTTTTGACATTTTCAAATGTTATAATCTTTGAAAATATAATAATTTTAAAATTTTTTTCAAAAGTGAATACTATATTTAGTTATCATAATATTTATATTTATATATCATATAAATTCAATATAAACATTTTTATTGAAAAATTATCTAATAATATTCAAAAAATAAATTAATAATCTATAATTATTAAACAATTTAAAATACCATTAATTATATTTAGGTATAATAAAGAAAAAACTACTTTTTCTTTATTATTCTTTTGTTTAAATAAAATCTATACTCCACTAAATGCCTAAGCATTTAAATAACTAAACTACAAAATTCCGATACCCCTATATAGATAATCATTTAAATAGAATAAAAATTATTTTTCATCAAAAAATAGATAAGCTTATAAAAAGAATAAAAATTTAAAAACAAATAATTATTATTAAGTAATATATTTTGCTTTGCTTATGAATCATTGTAGGTATTGATATTGTATTTTAAGTAATATCAATCTTATTCATAATAGATTTTTAATTTATTTTTTGATAATTATTAGAATATCTATCAATAAAAATGTTTATATTGAATTTATATGATATATAATTATTATGATTATTATAAATAAATATTGTATACACTTTAAAAAAATTTAAAAATTATTATATTTTCAAAGGTTATAATCTTAAAAAAAGAGAAAAAATAATAAAAATAAATTTTTAGTTATTTTATTTTTAAAATAAAACCTATAGACCATTAAATACTTTCTTACTTAAATCAGTAAGCTTATAAACCCCAAAACCCCTAAATACATAAACATTTTAACATCTATATACTACTTAATAAATAATAAATCTTATTTTTATTTCTATTTATTATAATTTTAAATATTCATTTTAATTATTTATAGTTTAATTATTTAGAAAAATTAATTACAAAATAAATTTTGAGTGAGACAAATATTATTTAAATAATTTATTTTTAATCAAAAAAAATAAGCTTATAAAAAAAAGGACAAATTTAAAAATTAAATGTTATTATTTAGTAATATATTTTGATTTGATTTTAAAGCATTTTGTGTCATGTAATATATATTAATTAATTTTTATAACATAAATAATAGTTTATTTTTAAATTTTTGATCATTATTATAATATCTATCATTAAAATTATTTATATTGAAGTTATATGATATATAATTAGTAAGATTAATATAATTATACATTGTATACACATTTCAAAAAAATTTAAAAATTATTTTATTTTTAAAGGTTAACCTTTGAAAATCGGAACAAATATAAAAAAAATATTTTAAATTTTATTATATAAATAAAACCTATAAACCACTAAATACCTAAAAATTTAAATTGATAAACTCCTAAAGGATAAAACTCCTAAATTATCAGACCATTAAACATGTAGACTACATATAATAAAGCATAAATCTCAATTTAATTTGTATTCATTATAATTTTAAATATTAATTTTAATTATTTATTAATTTATTTTTTATAAAAATATTAATTACAAAATAAATAATGAGCGATACAACTATAATTTTAATAATTTATTTTTAATCAAAAAAAAATATAAGCTTATAAAAACAAATAAAAATTTAAAAACAAAAAATTATTATTTAGTAAAATATTTTACTTTTATTTTGAATAATTATATATAGGTTTTGCAATTATATTTTAATTGCTATCAATCTTATTAAGAATAGTTATTATTTATTATTTGATCAATTTTAAAATATCTAACAATAAAAATACTTATATTGAATTTAAATGTCTTATAATTATTAAGATTATTATAACTAAATATAAATTTACATTTGAAAAAATTTATAAATTATTATATTTTCAAAGGTTATAAACTTCAAAAATGATAAAAATCACAAAAATAATTTTTTTATTATTTTATTATTTAAATAAAACTTATAAACCACTAAATGCCAAAACATTTAAATCTCTAGACTTCTTAACTCCAAAACATTCTAAATACTTAAACCATTAAACCGATAAAACCTAAATAATAAATAATAAATCTCATTTTTATTAGTATTCTTTATAATTTTAAATATTTATTTTAATTATTTTTTAGTTTATTTTTATAGAATATTAATTACAAAATAAATAATGAGTGAGACATATATAATTTAAATAAATTATTTTTTATGAAAAAAATATAAGCTTATAAAAATAAACAAAATTTCAAAAATTTAAAATTTTATTTACTAATATAATTTACTTTGATTTTGAATTATTTTGGGTTCTGGAAATATATTTTAATTAATATGTATCTTATTAATAATAGTTTATTAATTTATTTTTTGATCATCAAAATAATATATATTAATAAATTTTTTTATATTGAATTTACATCATATATAATTATTAAGATTATTATAACTAGGTATCTTATTCATATTTTAGAACTAATAAAAAATTATTATATTTTCAAAGGTTATAACCTTTGAAAATCACGAAAATTCAAAAAAATAATTTTTTTGTTATTTCATTGATTAAATAAAACCTATAAACACCTAAATGTGTAAACATATAAATCAATAAACTCATTAACCCCAAAACCACAATAAACTTAAACCATAAAATAGGTATACCCTAAATAATTAATCATAAATCTCATTTTTATTAGTATTCATTATAATTTTATATATACATTTTAATTATTTATTAGATTATTTTTATAGAAATATAAATTAAAAAATAAATTAATAGTGAGACAAATATAATTTAAATAATTTATTTTTCATCAAAAAATATATAAGCTTATAAATGGATCCAAAAATTTAAAAATTTAAAATTAATATTTAGTAAAATATTTCACTTTGATTTTGAATCATTTTAGGTTTTGTAAATATATTTTAAACAATATTTATCTTATTAATAATTGTTTATTAATCTTTTGTATGATCATTATTATAATATATATCAATATAATTGTTTATATTAAATTTACGTGATATATAATTATTAAGATTTTTATAACTAAATATAGTATTCACATATAAAAAACATTTAAAAATTGTTATATTTTCAAAGTTTATAAACTTAAAAAATGAGAAAAAGTAACAAAAATAAATTTTTTGTTTTATCATTATTTAAATAAAACTTATAAACCATTAAATGCCTATATACATAAATCTCTAAATTCCTAAACCCCGAAGCCCCTAAATACCTAAACCTTTAAACTCGTAAACGTTAAATATAATTTAAATAATTTATAGAAATAATAATTACAAAATAAATTATGAGTGACAAATATATTTTAAATAAAATATTTTTCAACAAAAAGAAATATAAGTTTATAAAATGAAGCAAAAACTTAAAAAAAATTATTATTTAGTAATAAATTTTACTTTGATTTTGAATCATTTTAGTTTTTTAATTATATTTTAATTTATATCTATCATATTAATAATAGTTTATTAATTTATTTTTTGATAATTGATATAATATTATAAATAAAATTATTTATATTAGTTTATATTATATAGAGTTATAATAATAATTATTAATAAATATTGTATTCACATTTTTAAAAAATTTTAAAATTATTTTATTTTCAAATGTCATGACATTTACAAATTTGAAAAAATATCAAAAAAAAATTTTCTGTTATTTAATTGTTTAAATAAAAGCTATAAACCATTAAATGCCTAAATACTTAAATCAATAACTTCTAAATCTCGAAAACCCTAAATAGATAAATTTTTTAAACAGGTATATCCTAAATAATAAATAATAAATCTCATTTTTATTTTTTTCATTATAATTTAAAATATTCATTTTAATTATTTATTAGTTTATTTTTATATAAATATAAAATTCAAAATAAATTATAAGTTAGACAAATATAATTTATATAAATTAATTTTCAACAAAAAAAATATATAAACTTATTAAAAGAAGAAAAAAATTAAAAACATAAAATTATTATATAGTAATATATTTTACTTTGTTTCTGTATCATTTTAGGTTTTGTAATTATATTTTAATTGATATCTAACTTATTTATAATAGATTATTAATTTATTATTTGATCATTATTAGAATATTTATCGATAAAAATATTTTTATGATATATAGATTTAATAATTATTATAACTAAATATTATATTCACTTTTGAAATAAGATTTAAAATTATAATATTTTCAAAGATTATAACCTTTGAACATGTGAAAAAACAAAAAATATATTTTTTTTATTATTTCATTGTTTAAATAAAACCTATAAATCACTAAATGCCTAAACACTTAAATCACTAAATTACAATATCCTGATAATCCAATATAGATAATCATTTAAACGGGCATACCTAAATAATAATTAATAAATCTCATTTTTATTTGTTTTCAATATAATTTTTAAAAGTTATTTTGATTGTTTAGTTGTTAATATATATATATATATATATAATTATAAAATAAATTATGAGTTAAAAATATAATTTATAAAAATTATTTTTCATCAAAAAATAGATAAGCTTATAAAAAGAATAAAAATTTAAAAATAAATTATTATTATTAAGTAATATATTTTGCTTTGCTTATGAATCATTTTAGGTTTTGATATTATATTTTAAATAATATCAATCTTATTCATAATAGATTTTTAATTTATTTTTTGATAATTCTTAGAATATCTATCAATAAAATTGTTTATATTGAATTTATATAAAATATAATTATTATGATTATTATAAATAAATATTGTATTCACTTATGAAAAAAATTTAAAAATTATTATATTTTCTAAGGTTTTAATCTTAAAAAATGAGAAAGAATACAAAAAATAAATTTTTTGTTATTTCTTTTTTAAATAAAACCTAGAGACCACTAAATGTTTACGTACTTAAATCAGTAGCTCATAAAACCTGAAACCCCTAAATACATAAACCTTATAACAGCTGTAAACTACTTAATAAATAATAAATCTCATTTTTATTTCTATTTATTATAATTTTAGATATTCATTTTAATTATTATATTTTAATTTTTAGAAAAATTAATAATAAAATAAATTTTGAGTGAGACAGATATTATTTAAATAATTTATTTTTAATCATAAAAAACTATAAGCTTATAAAAAAATGGAAAAATTTAAAAATTAAATATTATTATTTAGTAATATATTTTTATTTGATTTTGAATCATTTTGTGTTATGTAAATATATTTTAATTAATATGTATATTATTAATAATAGTTTATTAATTTAATTTTTGTTCATTATTATAATATCTTTCATTAAAATTATTTATATTGAATTTATATGATATATAATTATTAAGATTAATATAATTATACATGGTATACACATTTCAAAAGATTTTAAAAATTATTTATTTTCAAAGTTTATAACCTTTTAAAATCTAAAAAAAATCAAAAAAAGAATTTTTATTTTTATTATATAAATAAAACCTATATACCACTAAATGCCTAAAAACATAAATTACTAAACTCCTAAACGTCAAAACCCCTACAATCGATCCATTAAACTGATATACCAAATATAATTGTTGGGTAATTGTGCTTCCACAATAGTGATATTGAGATACATAAACACATAAACAACAGAAAACAAGCAATATATATATCCCAATTCAGCAATCATCCATTATAGAATCAAAAAATGTGAAATAAATACCGAAAATAACTTGGTTCGCTAGTCGCTGAGTACGACTAGCTAAATCTACTAGAAAATGCTTATGTGTTATAGATTAAAGAAACATAAATGTCTTACAATATGTAGCACACAGAATAGTCGCGATAAATCACACAGAGAGAAAAGAGAGAGACGATGAACAATTCCACGAGTCCAAAAATAGCCATGCTAAAATAATATTACTAAACATTTTATATTAAAATTTCTCTAAGTTCATTTAACCGGAGCGGGTTAGATCATGAGATGGGTCAGGCTCTGTTCCAATTTCGGCACGCTATCTGGTCAAGGAGTCCTCTGTTATTGTGCTACTACTGCATCCCCTGCCTCTTAATATTTTCTTTCCTACACTTACATGAAAATATTAAAAAAGAAAAATTATTTGGTTATACAAACAGATTATCAAAAAATAAATTACATATACAGCAATAATAAATCTTAAATCTCATTTTAATTTGTATTCATTATAATTTTAAATATTCATTTCAAATATTTATTGGTTTAATTTTTATATAAATATATATTACAAAATAAATAATTAGTCAGAAAAATATAATATTAATAATTTACTTTTAATAAAAAAAATATAATTTTATAAAAAGAAGAAAATTTTAAAAACAAAAAATTATTATTTCGTAATAAACTTTACTTTGATTTTGAATCATTTTAGATTTTGTAATTATATTTTAATTTATATCTATCATATTAATAATAGTTTATTAATTTATTTTTTGATAATTGATATCATATCTATCAATAAAATTATTTTTAATTAGTTTATATTATATATAATTATAATGATTATTATTACTAAATATTTTATTCATATTTTAAAAAATTTTGAAATTATTATATTTTCAAATGTTATAACCTTTGAAAATGTGAAAAAATAACAAAAATAATTTTTTTGTTATTTCATTGTTTAAATAAATCCTATAAACAACTAAATGCCTATATACATAAATCAATAACTCCTAAATCTCGAAAACCTTAAATAGATAATCATTTTAAACCAGTATACCCTAAATAATATATAATAAATCTCAATATTATTTTTTTCATTATAATTTAAAATTTTCATTTTAATTATTTATTCGTTTATTTTTATATAATTATTAATTACAGAATAAATTGAGTTTGACAAATATAATTTATATAATTATTTTTCATCAAAAAAATATAGATAAACTTTTTAAAATAAAATTAATTCAAAACAAAAAAAATATTATATAGTAATATATTTTGCTTTATTTCTGAATCATTTTAGGTTTTGTAATTATATTTAAATTGATATCTATCTTATTAATAATAGATTATTAATTTATTCTTTGATCATTATTAGAATATTTACTAATAAAAATATTTATATGTAATTTATATGATATATAAATATAATGATTATTATAACTAAATATAGTATTCACTTTTGAAAAAATTTAAAAATTATTATATTTTCAAAGGTTATAACCTTTAAAAATATCAAAAAATAAAAAAAAATTAATTTTTTTTATTTTTTTTTAATTACACCTATAAACAACTAAATGCATACATGGTTAAATCTGTAAACTACTAAACCCTGTAATGCCAAAATACATAAACCATTAAACCGCTATATGATACTTAATAATTAATAAATCTAATTTTTAATTCTATTTATTATAATTTTAAATATTCATTTTAATTATTTATTAGTATATTTTTATAGAAATATTTATTACAAAATAAATTATGAGTACGACAAATATAATTTAAAAAATATATGTGCTTTTAAAAGAAGTAAAAATTTAAAAATTAAAAATTATTATCTATTAATATATTTTTCTTTAATTTTGAATCAATTTGGGTTTTGTAAATATTTTTTAATTAATATCTATCTTTTTATTAATAGTTTATTAATTTAATTTTTGATAATTATTATATTATCTATCAATAAAATTGTTTATATTGAATTTATATGATATATAATTATTAATATTATTATAACTAAATATTGTATTCACATTTCAAAAAATTGTAAATATTATTATATTTTCAAAGGTTATAACCTATGAAAAAGATAAGAAATTATAGAAACTTTTTTTGTTATTTTATTTTCTAAATAAAACCTATAAACCACTAAAAGCCTAAAACATAAATGGCTAAACTCCTAAACGAAAAAACCTCTAAATACTTATTCCAATAAACTGGTATAGATTAATAATAAATCATAAATCTCATTTTAATTTTTATTCAGTATAATTTTAAATTTTTATTTTAATTATTTATCAGTTTATTTTTATAGAAATGTTAATTATAAAATAAAATATTAGTGAGACAGATCTAATTAAAATTAAAATAGTATTTCTAAATAATAAATAATATATCTCAAAAATATTTTTTTCATTATAATTTTAAATATTCATTTTAATTATTTATTTGTTTATTTATATATAAATATTAATTAAAAAATAAATTGTGCTAAACAAAAATAATTTATATAAATTAATTTTTTAAAACAAAAAATTATTATATAGTAATATATTTTGCTTTGCTTCTGAATAATTTTAGGTTTTGCAATTCTATTTTAATTGATATCTATCTTATTAATAATAGATTATTAATTTATTCTTTGATCATTATTAGAATATTTATCAATAAAAATATTAATATTGAATTTATATGATATATAAATATAATGATTATTATAACTAAATATCGTATTATCTTTTGAAAAAAATTTAAAAATTATTATATTTTCAAAGATTATAACATTTGAAAATATCAAAAAATAAAAATAATCTTTTTGGATATTTTTTTTAAATAACACCTATAAACCACTAAATGCATGCACAGTTAAATAAGTAAACTCCAAAACCCCGTAATGCCTAAAAACATAAACCATTAAACCATTATATACTACTTAATAATTAATAAATCAATAATTAATTCTATTTATAATAATTTTAAATATTCATTTTAATTAATTATTAGTTTATTTTTATAGAAATATTTATTATAAAATAAATTATGAGTGTGAAAAAAATAATTTAAAAAATATACATGCTTATAAAAGAAGTAAAAATTTAAAAATTAAATATTGTTATCTAGAAATATATTTTACTATAATTTTGAATCAATTTGGGTTTTGTAATTATATTTTAATTAATATCTATCTTAATATTAATAGTTTATAAATTTAATTTTGATTATTATTATAATATATATCAATAAAATTTTTTATATTGAATTTATATGATATATAATTATTAATATTATTATACCAAAGTATTGTATTCACATTTCATAAAATTGTAAATATTATTATATTTTCAAAGGTTATAACCTATGAAAATTAGTAAAAATTATAGAATTTTTTTTTCATATTTTTTTTTAAATAAAACGTATAAACCACTTAAAGCCTAAAAACATAAATCGCTAAAATTCTAAATGAAAAACGTCTAAATACTTAATCCATTAAACTGGTATACAGTAATAATAAATCATAAATCTCATTTTAAATTTTATTCAGTATATTTTCAATTTTTATTTTAAATATTTATCCATTTATTTTTATAGAAATATTAATTACAAAATAAATTATTAATGAGAAATATCTAATTTAAATTAAACCGGTATCCCTAAATAATAAATAATAAATCTCATTTTTTTCATTATAATTTTAAATATTCATTTTAATTATTTATTTGTTTATTTTTATAAATATATTAATTACAGAATAAATTATGAGTTAGACAGATATAATTTATATAAATTATTTTTCTTCAAAAAAAATATACAAAAACTTTTTAAAAGAAATAAAATTCAAAATAAAAAATTATTATATAGTAATATATTATGCTTTGCTTCTGAATCATTTTAGGTTTTGTAATTATATTTTAATTGATATCATTTTTATTAATAATAGATTATTAATTTATTTTTTGATCATTATTAGAATAATTATCAATAAAATTGTTTATATTGAATTTATATGATATATAAATATAATGATTATTATAACTAAAGATTGTATTCACTTTAAAAAAAATTTAAAATTTATTGTATTTTTAATGTATATAACCTTTGAAAATATCAAAAAATAACAAAAATAAATGTTTAGTAATTTTATTTTTTAAATAAAACATATAAACCACTAAATTCATATATAGGTAAATCAGTAAACTCCTAAATACATAAACTATTAAACCGCTATATACTACTTAATAATTAATAAATCAAATTTTTATTTTATTTATTATAATTTTAAATATTGATTTTAATTACAAAATAAATTTTATTACAAAATAAATGTTTAGTAATTTTATTACAAAAAATAATAAAAATCAATGTTTAGTAATTTTATTTATTAGTTTATTTTTATAAAATATTTATTATAAAATAAATTATGAGTGATACAAATATAATTTAAATAATTTATTTTTAATCAAAAAAAATATATACGCTTATAAAAGAAGTAAAAATTTAAAAATTATTAATTATTATACAGTAATATACTATAGTTTAATCTTGAATCGATTTGGCTATTGTTAATTTTCTTAATTAATATCTATCTTATTATTAATAGTTTATTAATTATATTTTTGATAATTATTATATTATCTATCAATAAAATTGTTTATATTGAATTTTTATAATATATAATTATTAATATTAAAATAACTAAATATTCTATTCACATTTCAAAAAAATTTAAATATTATTATATTTTCGAATGTTATAACCTAAGAATATGATAAAAAATTATAGAAATTTTTTTTGTTATTTTATTTTTTTTAATAAAGCCTAAAAACATAAATCACTAAACTCCCAAAGACAAAACCTCTAAATATTTAAATTATTAAACTGGTATACATTAATAATAAATCATAAATCTCGTTTTAATTTTTATTCAGTATAATTTTAAATTTTTATTATAATTATTTATCAATTTATTTTATAAAAATATTAATTAGAAAATAAATTATTAGTGAGACCGATCTAATTTAAATTATACCGGTATCCCTAAATAATAAATAATAAATCTAATTTTGTTTCATTATAATTTTAAATATTCATTTTAATTATTTATTTGTTTATTTATATATAAATATTAATTACAAATTAAATTGAGTTAGATAAATATAATTTATATAAATTATTTTTCATCAAAAAATTATTGATAAACTTTTTAAAATAAATAAAAAATTAAAACAAAATATTAATATATAAATATATATTTTGCTTTTCTTCGGAATAATTTTAGTTTTTGTAATTATATTTTAATTGATATATATCTTATTAATAATAGATTATTAAATTAAATTCTTATCATTATTATATTATCTATCAATAAAATTGTTTATATTTAATTTATATGATATATAATTATTAAAATTATTATAAATAATTATTGTATTCATATTTCAAAAAATTTTAAATATTATTATATTTTCAAAGGTCACCAATGAAAATGAGAAAAAATTACAATTTTTTTTGTTATTTTATTGTTTAAATAAAACCTATAAACCACTAAATGCCTAAAAACATAAATTGCTAAACTCCTAAACATCAAAACATCTAAATACTTAAACCATTAAACATGTGTACATTAATGAAAAATCATAAATCTCAATTTAATTTTTATTAAGTATAATTTTAAATTTTTATTTTAATTATTTTTAAGTTTATTTTTATAGAAATATTAATTACAAAATAAATTATTAGTGAGACATATCTAATTTAAATAATTTATTTTTCATCAAAAAAATATATATTCTCATAAAAACAGACAAAATTTTAAAAACAAAAATTTATTATTTAGAAATATATTTTATTTTGATTTTGAATCATTTTAGATTTTGCAAATATATTTTAATTTATATCATTCTTATTAATAATAGTTTATTAATTTTTTATTGATCATTATTATAATATCTATTAATAAAATTATTTATATTGAGTTTACATTATATATAATTTTTAAGATTATTGTTACTAAATATTATATTCACATTTAAAAAAATTAATAATTATTATATTTTCAAAGGTTATAACCTTCAAAAATTAAAAAAAATCAAAAAATTAAATCTTTTATTTTTTCATTCTTTAAATAAAAATTATAAATCACTTAAGGCCTAAACACTTAAATCACTAAACCCCAAAACACCTAAATACTTAAAACATTAAGCTAGTATATCCTGAAAAATAAATAATAAATCTTTATTTTATTAGTATTCATTATAATTTTAAATATTCATTTTAATATTTTATTAGTTTATTTTTATAGAATTATAAATTAAAAATAAATTATAAGAAAGACAAATATAATTTAAATAATTTGCTTTTAATAACAAAAAATATAAACTTATAAAAAGAAGCAAAACATCAAAGAAAGTATCATTTTGTAATATATTTTATTTTGATTTTGAATACATTTATGTTTTTCAAATATATTTAAAATAATATCTATCTTATTAATAATAGTTTATAAATTTATTTTTTGATCATTAATAAAATATATTTCAATATAATTGTTTATATTGAATTTACATGATATATAATTATTAAGATTAGCACCACTAAATATAGTATTCACATATAAAAAAATTTAAAAATTGTTATATTTTCAAAGTTTATAACCTTCAAAAATGAGAAAAAATAACAAAAATAAATATTTTGTTATATTATTGTTTAAATAAATCTTATAAACCATTAAAATACCTAAATACATAAATATCTAAACTCCTAAATCCTGAAGCCCCTAAATACTTAAACGTTTAATCTCGTAAACCTTAAATATAATTTAAATAATTTATAGATATATTAATTACAAAATAAATTATGAGTGATACAAATATAATTTAAATAATATAATTTTCATCAAAAAAACATATAAGCTAATAAAATGATGCAAAAACTATAAAAAAATTATTATTTAGTAAAAAATTTTACTTTGATTTTGAATCATTTTAGTTTTTATAATTATATTTTAATTTATATCTATCATATTAATGATAGTTTATTAATTTATTTTTTGATAATTGATATCATATCTTTCAATAAAATAATTTATAATTAGTTTATATTATATATAATTATAATGATTATTATTACTAAATATTTTATTCACTTTTTATAAAAATTTTAAAATTATTATATTTTGAAATGTTATAACCTTTGAAAATGTGAAAAAATATCAAAAATAATTTTTTGTTATTTCATTGTTTAAATAAATCCTATAGCCCACTAAATGCCTAGATACTTAAATCAATAACTTCTAGATCTCGAAAACCCTAAATAGATAAATTTTTAAACATGTATATCCTAAATAATAAATAATAAATCTCATTTTTATTTTTTTCATTATAATTTTACATATTCATTTTAATTATTTATTTGTTAATTTATATATATATATATTAATTACCAAATAAATTATAAGTTATACAAATATAATTTATATAAATTATTCTTCAACAAAAAAAATATAGATAAACTTAATAAAAGAATAAAAAAATTAAAAACAAAAAAATATTATATAGTAATAAATTTTTCTTTGCTTCTGAATCATTTTAGTTTTTGTAATTATATTTTAATTGATATCTAACTTATTAATAATAAAATATTAATTTATTTTTTGATCATTATTATAATATTTATCAATAAAAATGTTTATATTGAATTTATATGATATATAAATTTAATAATTATTATAACTAAATATTGTATTCACTTTTGAAAAAAGTTTTATAATTTTATATTTTCAAAGATTATAATCTTTGAACATGTTAAAAAAAAATATATTTTTTTTTCTTATTTCATTGTTTAAATATAACCTATAAATCACTAAATGCCTAATCACTTAAATCACTAAACTACAAAATCCCGATACCACTATATAGATAATCGTTTAAACGGGGATACCCTAAATAATAATTAATAAATCTCATTTTTATTTGTTTTCATTATAATTTAAAAAATTCATTTTGATTGTTAAGTTTTTTATTTATATATATATATATTAATTATAAAATAAATTATTAGTTAAAAATATAATTTATTAAAATAATTTTTCATCAAAAAATAGATAAGCTTATAAAATGAGAAAATTTAAAAACAAATAATTATTATTAAGTAATATATTTTCCTTTGCTTTTTAATCATTTTAGGTTTTGATATTATATTTTAAGTAATTTCAATCTTATTCATAAAAGATTTTTAATTTATTTTTTGATAATTATTAGAATATCTATCAATAAAATTGTTTATATTGAATTTATATGATATATAATTATTATGATTATTATAAATAAATATTGCATTCACTTTTGAAAAAAATTTAAAAATTATTATATATTCAAAGGTTATAATCTTAAAAAATGAGAAAGAATACAAAAAATAACTTTTTTGTTATTTCTTTTTTAAATAAAACCTATAGACCTCTAGATGTTTACTTACTTAAATCAGTAGCTCATAAAACCCGAAACCCCTAAATACATAAACCTTATAACAACTGTATACTACTTAATAAATAATAAATCTCATTTTTATTTCTATTTATTATAATTTTAAATATTCATTTTAATTATTTATATTTTAATTTTTTAGATAAATTAATTACAAAATAAATTTCGAGTGAGACAGATATTATTTAAAAAATTTATTTTTAATCATAAAAAAATATAAGCTTATAAAAAGATGGAAAAATTTAAAAATTAAATATTATTATTTAGTAATATATTTTTATTTGATTTTGAATCATTTTGTGTTGTGTAAATATATTTTAATTAATATTTATATTATTAATAATAGTTTATTAATTTAATTTTTGATCATTATTATAATATCTATCATTAAAATTATTTATATTAAATTTATATGATTTATAATTAATAAGATTAATATAATTATACATGGTATTTACATTTCAAAAGATTTTAAAAATTAATTTATATTCAAAGGTTATAACCTTTGAAAATCTAAAAAAAATCTAAAAAAAAATTTTTATTTTTATTATATAAATAAAACCTATATACCATTAAATGCCTAAAAACATAAATTGCTTAACTCCTAAACGACAAAACCCCTAAATAATTGATCCATTTAACTGGTATACCATTTATAATTGTTGGGAAATTATGCTTACACGATAGTGAGATTGAGATACATAAACATAGATCCAACAGAAAACAAGCAATATATATATCCAAATTAAGTAACCATCCGTGATAGTATCAAAAAATGAGAAATAAACACCGAAAATAATGTGATTCGCTAGTCGCTTAGTACGACTAGCTAAGTCCACCAGAAAATGCTTTTGCGTTACAGATTAAAGCAATAGAAATATCTTACAGTATGCAGCACACAAAATAGTCAAGATAAATCGCACAGAGAGAAGAGGGAGAGAGAGACGATGAATAATTCCATGGGTCCAAAAATAGCCACCCAAAAATAAAATTACAAATCATTTTATATTAAAATTTCTATCCGTTCATTTAACCGGAGCGGGTTGGATCATGAGATGGGTCAGGCTCTACTCCAATATCGGCCCGCCGTCCTGTCAGCTAGAACTCCGTTATTGTGCTACTGCTGCATCCTCGGCCTCTTAATATTTCATTTCCTGCACATAACTAAAACTTATATTTTAATTTATAATTATATTAATTATATTGAATCATTTTAGGTTTTATAATTATATTTTAATTTATATTTATCATATTAATAATAGTTTATTAATTTATTTTTTGATAATCGATATCATATCTATCAATAAATTTATTTATAATTAGTTTATATTATATATAATTATAATGATTATTATTACTAAATATTTTAATCACATTTTAAAAAAATTTTAAAATTATTAAATTTTCAAATGTAATAACCTTTGAAAATGTGAAAAAATAACAAAAATAATTTTTTTGTTATTTCATTGTTTAAATAAATCCGATAAACCACTAAATCCCTAAATACTTAAATCAATAACTCTTAAATCTCAAAAACCCTAAATATATAATCATTTTAAATTGGTATACCCCAAATAATATATAATAAATCTCAATATTATTTTTTTCATTATAATTTATAATATTCATATTAATTATTTATTCATTTTTTTATATAATTATTAATTGCAGAATAAATTGAGTTTGACAAATATAATTTATATAATTATTTTTCATCAAAAAAATTAGTTAAACTTTTTAAAAGAAAAAAAATTCAAAACAAAATATTATTATATAGAATATATATATTTTGCTTTGTTTCTGAATCATTTTAGGTTTTGTAATTATATTTAAATTGATATCTATCTTATTAATAATAGATTATTAATTTATTCTTTTATCATTATTAGGCAAATATTTATATTGAATTTATATGATATATAAATATAATGATTATTATAACTAAATATAGTATTCACTTTTGAAAAAAAATTAAAAATTATTATATTTTCAAATGTTATAACCGTTGAAAATATCAAAAAATAAAAAAGATAAATTTTTTAATATTTTTTTAAATAACACGTATAAACCACTAAATGCATACATGATTAAATCAGTAAACTCCTAAACACCATAATGCCAAAATACATAAACCATTAATTCACTATATACTACTTATTAATTAAAAAATCTAATTTTTAATTCTATTTATTATAATTTTAAATATTCATTTTAATTATTTTTTAGTTTATTTTTATATAAATTTTTATTACAAAATAAATTATGAGTGCGAAAAATATAATTTAAAAAATATATATGCTTATAAAAGAAGTAAAAATTAAAAAATTAAAAATTGTTATCCAGAAATATATGTAATATAATCTTGAATCAATTTAGGTTTTGTAATTATTTTTTAATTAATATCTATCTTAATATCAATAGTTTATAAATTTAATTTTGATCATTATTATAATATATATCAATAAAATTGTTTATATTGAATTTATATGATATTTAATTATTAATATTATTTTAACTAATTATTATATTCACATTTCAAAAAATTTTAAATATTATTATATTTTTCAAGGATATAACCTATGAAAAAAAGAAAAAATTATAAAAGTTTTTTTTGATATTTTATTTTTTTAAATAAAACATATAAACCACTAAAAGACTAAAAACATATATCGCTAAAATCCTAAATGAAAAAACATCTAAATACTTAATCAATTAAACAGGTATACAGGAATAATAAATCATAAATATCATTCTGAATTTTATTCAGTATAATTTTAAATTTTTATTTTAAAATATTTATCAGTTTATTTTTATAGAAATATTAATTACAAAATAAATTATTAGTGAGAAATATCTAATTTAAATTAAACCGGTCTCCCTAAATAATAAATAATAAATCTCATTTTTTTCATTATAATTTTAAATATTCATTTTAATTATTTATTTGTTTATTTTTATAAATATATTAATTACAGAATGGATTATGAGCTAGACAATTATAATTTATATAAAGTATTTTCTTTAAAAAAATATAGATAAACTTTTTAAAACAAAAAAAATTCAAAACAAAAAATTATTATATAATAATATATTTTGCTTTGCTTTTGAATCATTTTAGGTTTTGTAATTATATTTTAATTGATATCTATCTTATTATAAATAGATTATTAATTTATTTTTTGATCATTATTAGAATATTTATCAATAAAATTATTTATATTGAATTTATATGATATATAAATATAATGATTATTATAACTAAAGATTGTATTCACTTTTGAAAAGAATTTAAAATTTAATGTATTTTCAATGGTTATAACCTTTGAAAATATCAAAAAATAACAAAAATAAATTTTTTGTTATTTTATTTTATAATAAAACATATAAACCACTAAATGCATATATAGGTAAATCCGAAAACTCCTAAATACATAAACAATTAAACCACTATATACTATTTAATAATTAATAAATCTATTTTTTATTTTATTTATTATAATTTTAAATATTGATTTTAATTATTATTAGTTTATTTTTATAAAATATTTATTACAAAATAAATTATGAGGGTGACAAATATAATTTTAATAATTTATTTTTAATTAAAAAAATATATACGCTTGTAAAAGAAGTAAAAATTTTAAAATTAAAAATTATTATATAGTAATTTTTTATAGTTTAATATTGAATTGATTTGGGTATTGTAAATATTTTTTAATTAATATTTATCTTATTATTAATAGTTTATTAATTTAATTTTTGATAATTATTATATTATCTATCAATAAAATTGTTGATATTGAATTTATATGATATGTAATTATTAATATTAAAATAACAAAATTTTGTATTCACATTTCAAAAAATTTTATATATTATTATATTTTCAAAGCTTATAACCTGTGAAAATGAGAAAATTACAAAATTTTTTTTGTTATTTTATTGTTTAAATAAAACCTATAAACCTCTAAATGCCTAAAAACATAAATTGCTAAACTCATAAACGACAAAACATCTAAATACCTAAACCATTCAACAAGTGTACATTAATAAAAAATCATAAATCTCAATTTAAGTTTTATTAAGTATGATTTTAAATTTTTATTTTAATTATTTATAAGTTTATTTTTATAGAAATATTAATTACAAAATAAATTATTAATGAGACAGATCTAATTTAAATAATTTATTTTTAATCAAATAAATATATATCGTTATAAAAAGTGGCAAAATTTTAAAAACAAAAATTTATTATTTAGTAATATATATTATTTTGATTTTGAATCATTTTAGATTTTGTAATTATATTTTAATTTATATCATTCTTATTAATAATAGTTTATAAATTTTTTATTGATCATTATTATAATATGTTTTAATAAAATTATTTATATTGAGTTTACATAATATATAATTATTAAGATTATTATAACTAAATATTATACTCACATTTTAAAAAAATTAACAATTATTATATTTTCAAAGGTTAACCTTCAAAAATTAAAAAAAATCAAAAAATTAAATTTTTTATTTTTTCATTCTTTAAATAAAAACTATAATCACTAAAGGCCTAAACACTTAAATCACTAAACCCCAAAACACCTAAATACTAAAACCATTAAACTAGTATATCCTAAATAATAAATAATAAATCTATATTTTATTTTTATTAATTATAGTTTTAAATATTCATTTTAATTATTTATTAGTTTATTTTTATAGAATTATAAATTAAAAATAAATTTTGAGTAAGACAAATATAATTTAAATAATTTACTTTTAATAACAAAAAATATATAAACTTATAAAAAGAAGCAAAATATCAAAAAAAATTATTATTTAGTATTATATTTTACATTGATTTTTAATAAATTTACGTTTTGCAAATATATTTAAAAAAATATATCTTATTAATAATAGTTTATTAATTTATTTTTTGATCATTAATATAATATCTACCAATATAATTGTTTATATTGAATTAACATGATATATAATTATTTAGATTATCATAACTAAATATAGTATTCACATATAAAAAAATTTAAAAATTATTATATTTTCAAAGGTTAAAACCTTTAAAAATCAGAAAAAATAACAAAAATAAATTTTTTGATATATCATTGTTTAAATAAAACTTATAAACCATTAAATGCCTAAACACATAAATCTCTAAACTCATAAACCCCGGACCCCCTAAATACTTAAACCTTTAAACTCATAACCCTTAAATATAATTTAAATAATATATTGAAATATTAATTACAAAATAAATTATGAGTTATACAAATGTAATTTAAATAATTAATTTTCATCAAAAAAATATATAAGCTTATGAAAAGAAGCAAAAACTAAAAAACAAAAATTATTATTTAGTAATAAATTTTACATTATTTTTGAATCATTTTAGGTTTTTTAATCATATTTTAATTTATATCTATCATATTAATAATAACATATTAATTTATTTTTTGATAATTGATATCATATCTATCAATAAAATTGTTTATATTTAGTTTATATTATATATAATTATAATGATTCTTATTACTAAATATTGTAGTCACATTTTTAAAAAAATTTAAAATTATTATATTTTTAAAGGTAAAATGTGAAAAAATAACAAAAATATTTTTTTAGTTATTTCATTGTTTAAATAAAACCTATAAACCACTAAATGCCTAAAAACATAAATCGCTAAACACCTTAATGATAAAACCTCTAAATACATAAACCATTAAACTGGTAAACATTAATAATAATTCATAAATATCATTTTAATTTTTATTCAGTATAATTTTAAATTTTTATTTTAATTATTTACTAGTTTATTTTTATAGAAATATTAATTACAAATTAAATTATTAATGAGACATATCTAATTTAAATTAAAACAATATCCCTAAAAATAAATAATAAATCTCATTTTTTTCATTATAATTTTAAAAATTCATTTTAATTATTTATTTGTTATTTATATTTAAATATTAATTACAAAATAAATTGAGCTAGATACGAATAATTTATATTAATTATTTATTATCAAAAAATAATAGATAAACTTTTTAAAAGAAAAAAAATTTTGAAAACATAAAATTATTATATAGTAATATATTTTGGTTTGTTTCTGAATCATTTTACGTTTTGTAATTATATTTTAATTGATATCTATCTTATTAATAATAGATTATTAATTTATTTTTTGATCATTATTAGAATATTTATCAATAAAATTGTTTATTTTTAATTTACATGATATATAATTATTATGTTTATTATAACAAAATATTATATTCACATTTGAAAAAAATTTAAAAATTATTATATTTATAAAGGTTATAAGCTTCAAAATTTATAAAAAATTTGAAAAATAATTTTTTGTTATTTCATTATTTAAATTAAACATATAATCTACTAAATGCCCAAACACATAAATCACTAAATTCCAAAACTCCTAAATACTTAAACCATTAAACCGGTATAAACTAAATAATTAATAATAATATCATTTTTATTTGTATTCATTCTAATTTAAATATTCATTTTAATTATTTATTAGTTTATTTTTATTGAAATAAACTAATATTCATTTCAATATTAATTGCAAAATAATATAATGAATGAGACATATAATTTAAATAATTTATCTTCATCAAAAAAATTTATAAGCTTATATAAAGATTCAAAAATTTAAAAATAAAAAATTATTATTTAGTACTAGATTTTACTTTGATTTTGAATCATTTTAGGGTTTGCATATATATTTTAATTAATATCTATCTTATTAATAATAGTTTATTAATCTATTTTATGATCAGTATTATAATATCGATCAATAAAATTATTTATATTGAATTTACATGATATTTAATTTTTATGATTATTATAATTAAATATTGTATTAACATTTGAAAAAAAGTTAAAACTTATAATATTTTCAATGGTTATAACCTTGAAAATGAGAAAAAATCATAAAAATAATTTTTTTGTTATTTAATTATTTAAATAAAACCTATAAACGACAAAATACATAAATACTTATATTACTAAATTCCTAAACCCTGATACTGCTACACCACACAGACATAGCAACGGACCACAGTACACACATGCACATATTCTTGTGCATTTTGGTGTAGCATTTTAAGGGGCTAGCAAGTCCTGGAAGCAGCCAGAATTATGGGCCACCAACTTGTAGAGGGCCCCACTAGCGAGCCACATTGATAACATTCATACAATTGACGAGGCCGAGCAAAGTGGTCGGGAGTAAACCTAGGAGTAGCTAGAAGTGGATCCCACTAGCCCTATCAGACAGCATAGAGGGCCATCCAACCATCGCCGAACAGGAATAGCGGGTAATCCATGATTAATTGAAGAGCCGGCAAAATCCGAAGCATCACCAAGCAGGGCCAATAAGAAAAGGAGTCCATACCAGCCACACGGAAGTGAAAGATACAAACTTATAGTTTATGTTTGTAGTCTTATTTGTATTTTGGACTTTGTATGTACCATGTACTTGTTGAAATGGATCATGACATACTCACACACACAATCTTGTCTTTTCTTTATGTAGCATGCAATGGGGGCAACTGGTACCCATGAGTATCTTTAAGTGGGGCTCACTAATGCATTTTGTAAATACACGTTAGGCGATGCTACACTTCTGGGAGCAGAAGACCCATCTTTATAGCATTTTGTAATTTTACGTGTATTCTAGCTTGGTTGTACGCGTAGATAATTAGACTATGAGATGGACCTCATCACACATGCACACCGATGCATGCAAATTTTTTGATATTTTGTCGGTGCAACATACAGCCACTTCTTGGAGCTCGAGGAGGAAGCATTCTAACCCAAGAGATACTCTTTTGAAGATCATTGGAGCAAAAGAATGTGCAATTCAGAGGTGAGAATTAATTGACAAAGTGCCGTAGATATGGACTTGTGGATTTATGGGTATTTAGTTTTATATGTATTCTATTGCATAGCAATGACATAGGCAAATGCTTGATGATGCATGTCACACACATGCACAATCTTATATTTGCATAGTTTTAAAATGGTGCATCATTCAGGTTCCTCAAAAAGGCATGGACAAATCTGAATGGAAAGGACACAGTGCGCATAATGACTCAATACCAACACTGAAATCTGGGAATTCCAAGTGATTTTAGTTGTATTCTTACGCTTGGAATTTTTAGGCATTATGTTTTTTTATGTATTTTATGCATAGAATCATTAAGGCGCATAAGATTTGGTGGGCTGGCCGAAATTAGTCAGGTTTTTAGTCTCTTGTAAGTTGTGTGCCTAAATGATAAATAAAGTGTGTATTTTTCATAAAAAAACAGAAAAAACCACAAACCCTAAACTTTAATTCCTAAACATTAAACCATAAACTATAACCCTAACTCTTAAACCCTAAATCATAAATCTCATGTTTTGAACTTTTATAATGCAATGACTAAGTGTTAAATTTAAATTGAAATTCACAACTTTTAGGAATGTCACAAATTTATCTTTTTGTATATGTAACACAATTTCATGTCACAAGGGGTGAGTTATGGATTCAGTCTCTTTCTTGCTTTAGATTATTATAGCATTAGCAATGGTCATGATTGTATATTTTGTCTCTATAACACAAAATCTATCTCTAAAATCATTTATATTTAATTTATATGATATATAATTATAAAATTTTTATAACTAAATATTATATTCACATTTCAAAAAATTTTATATTTTATTATATTTTCAAAGGTATAAATCACTAAATGCCTAAAACATAAATTGCAAAACTTCTAAACGACAAAACTTCTAAATACTTAAACTATTAAATTGGTATACATTAATAATAAATCATAAATTTCATTTTAATTTTTATTAAGTGTATTTATAAATTTTTATTTTAATTATTTATCAGTTTATTTTTATAGAAATATTATTTACAAAATAAATTATTAGTGAGATAGAACTATTTTAAATAATTTATTTTTCATTAAAAAAATATATATGCTTATAAAATGAGGCAAAATATTAAAAACAAAAATTTATTATTTTGTAATATATATTATTTTGATTTTGAATCATTTTAGTTTTTGCATATATATAATAATTCATATCATTCTTATTAATAATAGTTATTTAATTTTTTATTGATCATTATTATAATATCTATTAATAAAATTATTTATATTGATTTTACATTATATATAATTATAAAGATTATTATAACTAAATATTATATTAACATTTAAAAAAAATAAAAAGTATTATATTTTCAAAGGTTATAACCTTCATAAATTAAAAAAAATCAAAAAATTTAATTTTTCATTTTTTAATTCTTTAAATAAAAACTATAAATTACTAAAGTCCTAAACACTTAAATCACTAAACCCTAAAACACCTAAATACTTAAACCATTAAACTAGTATATCCTGAATAATAAATAATAAATCTCAATTTTATTTGTATTCATTATAATTTTAAATATTCATTTTAATTATTTATTAGTTTATTTTTATAAAATTATAAATTACAAAATAAGTTATGAGGAATACAAATATAATTTAAATAAGTTATTTTTAATAACAAAAATATAAACTTATAAAAAAATGAAATAATATGTTATTATTATTATTATGGATATAAATTAAAATATAATTGCAAAACCTAAAATTATTCATAATCCAAGGAAAATTTATTACTAAATAAAAATTTTGGTTTTTTAGTTTTTGCTTATTTTTATAAACTTATATATTTATTTGATGAAAATTAATTTATTTAAATTATATTTGTATCATTCATAATTTATTTTGTAATTAATATTTTAATAAATTATTTAAATTATATTTAAGGTTTACGAGTTTAAAGGTTTAAGTATTTAGAAGCTTTTGTGTTAAGGAGATTAGATGTTTAAGTGTTTAGGCATTTAATGGTTTATAAGGTTTATTTAAAAAATGGTATGGCAACAAATTTATTTTTATTATTTTTTTTTAATTTTTGAAGATTATATCCATAGAAAATATAATAATTTTTAAATTTGTTTCAAATGTAAATATAATATTTATTTATAATAATCTTCATAATTATAATTCATTTAAATTCAATATAAATAATTATATTTCTAGATATTATAATTATGATCAAAAAATAAATTAATAAATTATTATTAATAAAATAGTTATTATTTAAAAAGTATTTGAAAAATCTAAATTTATTTAAATCAAAGTATAATATATTACTAAATAATAATTTTTTTAATGTTTTGCTTTTTTTATAAGTTTATATTTTTGTTAATAAAAATAAATTATTCAAATTATATTTGTCTTACTCATAATTTATTTTGAAATTTATAATTCTATAATAATAATAAACTACTAAAAAATTAAAATAAATATTTAAAATTATAATGAATACAAATAAAATTGAGATTTATTATTTATTATTCAGGATATACCGGTTCAATGGTTTAAGTATTTAGGTGTTTTGTGGTTTAAAAGTTTAGTGATTAAATTGTTTAGACCTTTAGTGATTTATAGTTTTTATTTAAAGAATAAAATATCAAAAAAATTAATTTTTTGATTTTTTTTAATTTTTGAAGGTTATAACATTTGAAAATATAATAATTTTAATTTTATATAATGTAAACACAATATAAATAATTTTATTGATAGATATTATAATAATGATCAATAAATAAATTAATAAATTTGTATTTATAAGAATGATATAAATTAAAATATAATTGTATAATCTAAAATGATTCAAAATCAAAATAAGATATAATATTAAATAATAATTTTTTATTTTTAAAATTGTGCCACTTTTTATGAGCATTTTTTTTTGATGAAAAATAAATTATTTAAATTATATATATCGCACTAATAATTGATTTTGTAATTAATATTTCTATAAAAATTAACTGATAAATAATTAAAATGAATATTTAAAATTATAATGAATACTAAAAAAACTGAGTTTTATGATTTATTATTTAGACTATACTAATTTAATGTTTTAATTATTTATGGGCTTCGGGGTTTAGGAGTTTAGTCCTTTTAATATTTAGTCATTTAATGGTTTATAGGTTTTATATAAAAAATAAAATAACAAAAAATTTTTTTTGTTATTTTTTATCATTTTTGAACGTTGTAACCTTTGAAAATATAATAATTTTTAATTTTTTTTTGAAAAGTGAATAAAATATGAAGTTATAATATTCATAATAAATATATATCATATAAATTCAATATAAACTATTTTATTGATATTTATTATAATAATGTTCATAAAAAAGTAATAATCAATTATTAATAAGATAAATATTGTTTAAAATATATTTGCAAAACCTAAAATGACTCAAAATCAGAGTGTATTATTTTACTAAAAATTAATTTTAAATTTTTAAATTTTTGTATCCATTTATAAACCAATATATTTTTTGATGAAAATTAAATTATTTAAATTATATTTGTCTCACTAAGAATTTATTTTTTTAATTTATATTTCTATAAAATTAAACTAATAAATAATTAAAATGTATATTTAAAATTATAATGAATACTAAAAAAATGAGATTTATGATTTATTATTTAGGGTATAACTATTTAATTGTTTAAGTTTTTTGTGGTTTTGGGGTTAAGGAGTTTATTGATTTATATGTTTACACATTTTTGCGTTTATAGGTTTTATTTAATCAATGAAATAATAAAAAATTTATTTTTATGAATTTTCGTGATTTTCAAAGGTTATCACCTTTGAAAATATAATAATTTTTTAATAGTTTTAAAATATGAATACAATACTTGTTTATAATAATCTTAATAATTATATTTGTTGTAGATTCAATATAAAAAATGTATTAATATATATTATAAAAATGATCAAAAAATAAATTAATAAACTATTATTAATAAAATAGATATTAATTAAAATATATTTGCAGAACCCAAAATAATACAAAATCAAAGTAAATTATATTACTAAATAAAATTTTGAAATTTTGTTTATTTTTATAATCTTATTTTTTTTCATAAAAAATAATTTATTTAAATTATATCTCTCTCACTCATTATTTATTTTGTAATTAATATTTCTATAAAAATAGACTAAAAAAAATTAAAATGAATATTTAAAATTATACTGAATACAAATAAAAATGAGATTTATTATTTATTATCTAGGTTATATTGGTTTAATGGTAAAGTATTTAGGGGATTTTTGGGTATAGGAGTCTAGAGATTTAATTATTTAGACCTTTAGTGATTTATAGTTTTTTTTAAAGGATGAAAAAACAAAAAATTTAATTTTTTGATTTTTTTAATTTTTGAAGGTTGTAACCTTTGAAAATATAATAATTTTAAATTTTTTTAAAATGTAAATATAATATTTAGTTATAATAACTTAATAATTATAAGACATTATAATTGAATATAAGTAATTTTATTGTTCAATATTATTAAAATTATCAAATAATAAATTAATAAACTATTATTAATAAGATTGATCGCAATTAAAATATAATTGTGAAACATAATATAACGATTCAAAATCAAAGTAAAATATATTACTAAATAAAATTTTTTGTTTTTAAATTTTTATTTCTTTATATAAGCTTATTTTTGTTGATTAAAAATAAATTATTAAAATTATATTTGTATCACTCATTATTTATTTTGTGATTCATATATCCATAAAAAATAAACTAATAAATAAATAAAATGAATATTTAAAATTATAATGAATACAAATTAAAATGAGATTTATGATTATTATATATGATATGCCGGTTTAATGGGTTGATTATTTAGTGATTTATAGGTTTTATTTATATAATAAAAATATAAAATTCTATTTTTGATTTTTTCTGATTTTCAAAGGTTATAACCTTTGAAAATAAAATAATTTTTTAAAATTTTTTGAAATGTGAATACCATGTATAATTATATTAATCTTACTAATTATATATCATATAAATTCAATATAAATAATTTTAATGATTGATATTATAATAATAATCAAAAATTAAATTAATAAACTATTATTAATAATATTAATATAAATAAAAATATATTTAAATAACACAAAATGATTCAAAATCAAATCAAAATATATTACTAAATAATAATATTTAATTTTTAAAATTTTCCTTCTTTTTATAAGCTTACATTTTTTTTATTAAAATAAATTATTTAAATAATATTTGTCTCACTCGAAATTTATTTTGTAATTAATTTTTCTAAAAAATTAAACTATAAATAATTAAAATTAATATTTAAAATTATAATAAATAGAAATAAAAATGAGATTTATTATTTATTAAGTAGTATATAGCTGTTAAAAGGTTTATGTATTTAGGGGTTTAAGGATCTATGAGCTTAATGATTTAAGTAAGTAAGCATTTAATGATCTATAGATTTTATATAAAAAATGAAATAACAAAAAATTTATTTTTTTTATTTTTTCACATTTTCAAAGGTTAAAACCTTTGAAAATGTGATAATTTTAATTTTTTTTTTCAAAAGTGGATACAATATTTAGTTATAATAATCATTATATTTATATATCATATAAATTCAATATAAACATTTTTTTGATAAATATTCTAATAATGATGAAAAAATAACTTAATAATCTATTATTAATAAGATAGATATAAATTAAAATATATTCACAAAACCTAAAATGAAATAGAAGCAAAAGAAAATATATTACTATATAATAATTTTTTGTTTTGAAATTTTTTTTTTCTATTAAAAAGTTTATCCATATTATTTTGATAAAAAATAATTTATATAAATTATATTTGTGTAACTCATAATTTATTTTGTAATTAATATTTATATAAAAATAAACAAACAAATAATTAAATTTGAATATTTAAAATTAAAATGAAAAAAATGAGATTTATTTTTTATTATTTAGGCTATATCAGTTAAATTTAAATTAGATCTATCTCACTAATAATTTATTTTGTAATTAATATTTCTATACAAATAAAATAAAAATTAAAATAATACTGAATAATTAAAATAATTTATTTTGTTCCTCTCTCAACTCTAGAATGATTGCTAAAGCTCTAACCAAAATAATAGGAACTTTTACTTTATCTCTATTATGTCTCATCATATTTGATGTTGAATCACTGGGCTATCAAAGGTATTTGACTCATGTACGCTAACAGACTAAACCAAAGTTGTACCCCTATATGTTGAAATAGCTAGTTGTTGATGATGCTATTTATATTGATTATATAATTTCTTCTAAAATATCTCTCATGCACACACTCAAAGCAATTTTTTTAAAACATAGTTCACCTCTAAAAAAATAATAACCTTATAGCCTATTAGAACAAACTAGCCCTAGGGCGGCTTGAACAGTGCAAGAAGTATGGGCTCTCTTTCAATCAAGAATCAAAAAATATATTTTATTGGCATGTCTACGCCCCCTTATTATATCCTCATGGATATGTAAAGTATCATTTATTTCTTTTTATATTAAATGAGTTATGTATACAAGCTCACAATACCCAAAAAAGTGCAAATGAATCATATACAATTGTAAAAATTTTTTAATCATTGCTCAAAATATTAATTTTGAATATTAACACTTGAGGTCACAAATCAAAGGAAAAAGCCATAGTGATATTTCCAATCCCAAAAATTTTAGCTATAAAAAGTTATAAAGAGTAGTACTCGAGATTTAACTATTTCTAGGGTCATGACTTTTGCTCTTGAGGAATGTACAAAGTTACAATCATTCCTAGTGCAATGACTTTGAAATATAAAGATAAAATATACAAGCTATGGTCATATCCAATACTGTGAACCAGTATTATAGTGATTAAATATGTATTCATGATCATTCTTAGTGCCATAATAATATGTTCAATAGAGAGACACAAGTTATGGCATTTTCTCATCAATATGATTTTGTATTCTAGAGACAAAATATGCAATCATGACCATTGCTAATGCTACAATAATCTAAAGCAAGAAAGTGACTGAATCCAAAACTCACCCCTTGAGTCATGACTTTGTGTAACTTATACAAAAAGATAAATCTGTGACATTCCTAAAAGTTGTGAATTTAAATTTAAATTTAACACTTAGTCATTTGATTATAAAAGTGCAAAACATGAGATTTAGAATTTAGGGTTTATGTCTTAGGGTTATAGTTTATGGGTTAGGGTTATAGTTTATGGGTTAGGGTTATAGTTTATGGTTTAATGTTTAGGATTTAAAGTTTAAGATTTATCTTTTTTTTTGATTTTTTTTGAAAATACCCACTTTTTTTATCATTTAGGCACACAACTTACAAGAGAATAAAAAGCTGACTAATTTATGCCAGCCCACCAAATCCTATGCACCTTAATGATTCTATGCATAAAATACATAAAAAAAACATAATGCGTAATAATTCCAAGCATATGAATACAACTAAAATCACCTGGCTTTCCCGGACTTCAGATTTGGCATTAAGTCATTATGCGCACTGCGTCCTTTCCATTCGGATTTGTCCAAGCCTTTTGGAGGAACCTGAATGATTAAGCATATTAAAACTATGCAAATATAAGATTGTGCATTTGTGTGACATGCAGTATCAAGCGTTTGCCTATGTCATTGCTATGCAATTGAATACATGTAAAACTAAATACCCATAAATCCACAAGTCCATATCTATGGCACTTTGTAAATTCATTCTCACCACTGAATTCCACTTTCTTTTGCTCCAATGATCCTCAAAAGAGTATTTCTTGGTTAGAATGCTTCCTCCTCGTTCTCCAAGAAGTGGTTGTTGTTGCACTGACAAAATATCAAAAAATATGCATGCATCGGTGTGCATGTGTGATGAGGTCCATCGCTAGTCTAATTATCTACGCGTACAACCAAGCTAGAATACAAGTAAAATTACAAAATGCTATAAATATGGGTCTTCTGCTCCCGGGAGTGCAGCATCACCTAAAGTGTATTTACAAAATGCAAAGTGGGCCCCACTTAGAGATACTCATGGGTCCAGTTGCTCTCATTGCATGCTACATAGATAACAAACAAGATTGTGTGTGTGAGTAATTCATGATATATCTCTATAAGTACATTGTGCATACAATGTCCAAAATACAAATAAGACTACAAACATAAACTATAAGTTTAAATCTTTCGCTCCCGTGTGGACGGTATGGACTCCATTGCTTACTGGCCCTGCTTGGTGATGCTTCGGATTTTTTTGGCTCTCCAATTAATCATGGATTACCAGCTACTCCTATTGGGTGATGGTTGGGTGGCCCTCTATGCTGCCTGATAGGGGTAGTGGGATCCACTCCTCGCTACTCCTGGGTTTACTCCCTACCACTTTGCTAGGTCTTGTTAGTTTTCTGAATGTTATCATCCCGGCATGCTAGTGGGGCCCTCGACAAGCTGGTGCCCCATACTTCTGGCTGCTTCTAGGACTTGCTGGCCCCTCTAAATGTTAAACCAAAATGGACAAGAATATGTGCACTTGTGTTTGTGGTCATTCACTATGTGTGTGTGGTGCAGCAGTATCAAGGTTTAGGAGTTTAGTAATTTAAGTATTTAGGTATTTTGTGGTTTATATGTTTTATTTAAATAATTAAATAACAAAAAAATTATTTTTATTATTATTTCTGATTTTCAAGGTTATAACCATTGAAAATATTTTAATTTTTAATTTTTTTTCAAATTTTAATACAATATTTAATTATAATAATCATACAAATTAAATATCTTGTAAATTTAAAATAAATAATTTTATTGATCAATATTATAATACTGATCATAAAATAGATTAATAGACTATTATTAATAAGATAGATATTAATTAAATATATTTGCAAAATCTAAAACAATTCAAAATCAAAGTAAAATATATTACTGAATAATAATTTTTTATTTTTAAATTTTTGGTTCTTTTTTTAAGCGTATAAATTTTTTTGATGAAGATAAGTTATTTAAATTATATTTTTCTCATTCATAATTTTATTTTGAAATTAATATTTCTATAAAAATAAACAAATAAAAAATTAAAATGAATATTAAAATTATAATGAATACAAATAAAAATTAGATTTATGATTAATTATTTAGGGTATACTGGTTTAATGGTTTAAGTATTTAGGAGTTTATGAGTTTAGTGATTTAAGTGTTTAGGCATTTATTAGTTTATATGTTGTATTTAAAGAATGAAATAACAAAAAAATTATTTTTCAAATTTTTTATCAATTTTGATGGTTATAACATTTATAAATATAATAATTTTAATTTTTTTTTAAATTGTGAATACAATATTTAGTATAATAAACTTAATAATTATATATCATGTAAATTAAAAATAAACAATTTTATTAATAGATATTAATAAACTAAATATAAATATAAATATAATAATGATCAAAAAATCTGTTAATAAACTATTATTTATTGATAGATATTTATATATTATTTATAAATACTTAAACCTTTAAAGATGGTTTAAATGTTTAAGTATTTAAGGATTTTGGGGTGTTGGGGTTTAGGAGTTTAATGATTTAAGCATTTAGGCATTTAGTAGTTTATAGGTTTTATATAAACAATAAAATAACAAAAAATTTATTTTTGTGATTTTATCTCATTTTCAAAGATGATAACCTTTAAAAATATAATAATTTTTAAATTATTTTCAAATGTAAATATAATATTTAGTTATAATAATCGTTATAATTATATATCATGTAAATTCAATATAAACAATTTTATTGATAAATATTCTAATAATGATCAAAAAATAAATTAATAATCTATTATTAATAAGATAGATATTAATTAAAATATAATTACAAAACTTAAAATGATTCAGAAGCAAAGCAAAATATATTACTATTAAATAATTTTTTTGTTTTGAAAAATTTTTTTCTTTTAAAAAGTTTATCTAAAATTTTTTGATGAAAAATAATTTATATAAATTATTTTTGTCTAACTCAATTTATTTTGTAATTAATATTAATATATAAATAAACAAATAATTAATTAAAATGAATATTTAAAATTATAATGAAAAAAAATGAGATTTATTATTTATTATTTAGGGATACTATTTTAATTTAAATAAGATCAGGCTCACTAATAATTTATTTTGTAATTAATATTTCTATAAAATTAAACTGATAAATAATTAAAATAAAAATCTAAAATTATACTGTATAAAATTTAAAATGAGATTTATGATTTATTATTACTGTATACCAGTTTAATGGTTTATGTATTTAGAGGTTTTTTCATTGAGTATTTTAGCAATTTATGTTTTTATGGTATACCGGTTTAAAGGATTATCTATATAGGGGTATAGGGATTTGTACTTTAGTGATTTAAGTGTTTAGGCATGTAGTGATTTATAGGTTTTATTTAAACATTGAAATAACAAAAAAAATATTTTTTTTTTGTTTTTTCACATGTTCAAAGTTTATAATCTTTGAAAATATAAAAATTATAAAACTTTTTTCAAAAGTGAATCAATATTTAGTTATAATAATTAATAAATTTATTTATCATATAAATTTTATATAAACTTTTTTATTGATAAATATTCTAATAATGATCAAAAAATAAATTAATAATCTATTATTAATAAGTTAGATATCAATTAAAATATAATTACAAAACCTAAAATGATTCAGAAACAAAGAAAAATATATTACTATATAATATTTTTTTGTTTTTAATTTTTTTTTCTTTTATTAAGTTTATCTATATTTTTTTGTTGAAAAATAATTTATATAAATTATATTGGTATAACTTATAATTTATTTTGTAATTAATATTTATATAAAAATAAACAAATAAATAATTAAAATGAATATTTAAAATTATAATGAAAAGAATAAAAATGAGATTTATTATTTATTATTTAGGATATACATGTTTAAAAAATTTATCTATTTAGGGTTTTCAAGATTCAGAAGTTATTGATTTAAGTATTTAGGCATTTAGTGGTTTATAGGTTTTATTTATACAATGAAATAACAAAAAATTTATTTTTGATATTTTTTGAAATTTTCAAAGGGTATAACATTTCAAAATATAATAATTTTAAAATTTTTTTGAAAATGTGAATACAATATTTAGTAATAATAAATACTATAACTATATATAATATAAACTAAATATAAAACAATTTTATTTATAGATATTATATCAATTATCAAAAAAAAATTAATAAACTATTATTAATATGATCGATATAAATTAAAATATAATTAAAAAACCTAAAATGATTAAAAATCAAAGTACAATTTATAACTAAATAATAATTTTTTTTAGTTTTTGCATCATTTTAAAGGTTTTATCATTTATGAGTTTAGCAATTTATGTTTTTAGGAATTTAGTGATTTAGGTTTTATTTAAACAATAAAATAACAAAAAAAATTGTATTTTTTTTCTCATTTTCATAGGTTATAACCTTTGAAAATATAATAATATTTAATATTTTTTCAAATGTGAATACAATTTTTAGTTATAATAATATTAATAATTATATATCATATAAATTAAATATAAATAATTTTATTGATAGATAATATAATAATGATCAATATTTAAATTAATAAACTATTAATAAAAAGATTGATATTAATTAAAATATATTTAAAAAACCTAAATTGATACAAAATTAAAGTAAAATATATTACTGGATTATAATTTTTAATTTTTAAATTTTTACTTGTTTTATAAGCAAATATATTTTTTGATTCAAAATAAATTATTTAAAATATATATGTCGCTCTCATAATTTAATTTGTAATAAATATTTCTATAAAAATAAACTAATAAATAATTAAAATGAATATTTAAAATTATAATAAATAGAAATAAAAATTAAATTTATTAATTATTAAGTAGTATATAGTAGTTTAAAGGTTTATGTATTTAGGCATTATGAGGTTTAGGAGTTTACTGATTTAACTATGTATGCATTTAGTGGTTTATAGGTTTTATTAAAAAAATAAAATAATGAATTTTTTTTTTTTTTGATATTTTCAAAGGTTATAAACTTTGAAAATAAAATAATTTTAAATTTTTTTTTAATGGGAATACAATATTTAGTTATAATAATCATTATATTTATATATCATATAAATTCAATATAAACAATTTTATTGATAAATATTCTAATAATGATCAAAAAATAAATTAATAATCTATTATTAATAAGATATACATCAATTAAAATATAATTTCAAAAACTAAAATGATTCAGAAGAAAAGTAAAATATATTACTATATAATAATTTTTTGTTTTGAAATTTTTTTAATTTAAAAAAGTTTATCAATAATTTTTTGATGAAAAATAATTTATATATAATATATTTGTCTAACTCAATTTATTTTGTAATTAATATTTATATATAAATAAACAAATAAATAATTAAAATGAATATTTAAAATTATAATGAAAAAAAATTAGATTTATTATTTATTATTTAGGGATACCGGTTTAATTTAAATTAGATATGTCTCACTAATAATTTATTTTGTATTTAATATTTCTATAAAATAAATTTATAAATAATTAAAATAAAATTTAAAATTATACTGAATAAAAATTACATTGAGATTTATGATTTATTATTAATGTATACCACTTTAATGATTTAAGTATATAGAGGTTTAGTCGTTATGAGTTTAGCGATTTATGTTTTTAGACTTATAGTTGTTTATAGGTTTTATTTAAAAAAATAAAATAACAGAAAAAATTTCTATAATTTTTTATCATTTTCAGAGGTTATAACATATGAAAATATAATAATATTTAAAATTTTTTGAAATTTTAATACAATATTTTGTAATAATAATATTAATAATTATATATCATATAAATTTAATATAAATAATTTTATTGATAGATATTATAATAATGATCAAAAATTAAATTTATAAACTATTAATATTAAGATAGATATTAATTAAAAAATATTTACAAAACCCAAATTGATTCAAAATTAAAGTAACTTATATTACTTTATAATAATTTTTAATTTTTAAATCTATACTTCTTTTATAAGCATATGTTTTTATTAGATAAATAATATATTATTTAAATTATATTTGTCACACTCATAATTTATTTTGTAATAAATATTTCTAAATAAATACTCTAATAAATAATTAAAATGACTATTTAAAAATATAATAAATAGTAAATAAAAAATAGATTTATAAATTATTAAGTAGTATTTAGCAGTTTAATGGTTCATGTATTTAGGCATTACGGGGTTTAGAAGTTTATTGATTTAACTTTATATGCATTTAGTATGGGTGCTCACGGGACTCGGAGATATGTGACCCGACCAGAAGTCTTGTCCCAAAAGAACGGAACTGAGAAAAATCCATTGACATTGACTTTTCCCATTCCTGCTCTATCACGTATTTTTTCTTTTGGGACGGTTCCGGATCTCAAGCAATATCCATCCCGAGAACCGTCCCATCCTAAAAAACCGATACAAGAACCAGGAATATATATAAATATATAACATGAATATGCAACCAATTCTGCTACTACCCATCCAATTCCGACGCACCTATTGCTATTCCGACGAGTTCCAGGCCACCTCATGATGTTCCAGCTGTGTTCAATTAGGTCCAGCCCTTGTCCGTCGCACTTCTGGTTGCCTCCACTATGTCTCAGATGCCACCAGCCTTTTGGTTTGTTTTTCTGATGAGAATTGAGTGATTAATTATTATTATTATGTGTCTCAGTCAGTTTTGTTGAGTATTGGTTGTGGTGTTGTGGTTGGGCAGAATGAGTAGGCTGAATATGTTACATTCAATTTTTTAGAGCTTGCTTATTTGAAATATTTATATGTATTTATGCTTAACATATCATATTAATTAATGGCAATGCAGATGGCACAATCCAACAGTAAACAAAAAATACGATAAATTGAAGATGATCACATCTCAAATGATAAAAGTACTGGTAAATCCAATCATCATCTTTTCACAAACCCTCCTATTGTTACGACAGGTTCTTCAATTCTAATTGTAAAAGAAAGTCAAGGTACATCTGAACCTCAAGCTCATAAAAAGTATAAGTCTGATGTTTGGGAAATTTATGAGATATTAGTTGATTAAGAGGGAAATGAAGCTGGTAGGCCAGCTGTATATGGTGTAGGAAAGAATTTTTGGCAAAAAGTGATCAAGGTACTTCGGGTTTATAGAAATACTTGAGAGATACTTGTAGGAAATTTTCTCACAAAAAAGAATTAATCGAAGCTCACATAGGTAAAGACAAGTCACAATCTTTGTTGAGTTTCACTAAAGGTACTAGTTCAGAGGATAAAAAATTAACTTGTTGGGAATTTTATCAACAACTAGTTAGGGAGGCTTTGGTGAAAAAGTTCATAAAAGATGAATTGTCTTTTTGTTTTATTGAGAGGGATGAGTTTAAGGAGTTAGTGTGCCTCAATTTAAAATTCCATATAGGCACTATATAATGAGGGATTGTTTTTCTTAGTTTGTGAAGGAAAAGTAGAAATTATTTGATAGCATATCATCTCATTGTTGTAGAGTTTCATTGACTACCGACACTTGGACTAGCATTAAAAATTTGTATTATATATGTTTGATTGTTCATTTGATTGATTTTCAATGGAATATGCATAAAGGCTTTTGAACTTTTGTGTAATTAAAATTCATTCTGGAGTTAATATTAGAAATGTTATTGAGTTTTGCATGAATGAATGGGGTTTGAGAAAGTTGATGTGCATTACTGTTGACAATGCATCAAATAATGATGTTGCAGTTGAACAATTGAAAAAAAAGCTTGTGAAGAAAAGTGTTGTACCTTTGAAAGGCGAGCATTTTAATATGAGATGTTGTGCTCATTTCCTAAACTTAATTGTAAGAGATGGCATTGTAGTAGTTGAAGGTGCTATTCAAAAAATTAGAGGTGTGGTGAAATATGTGAGGAGCAGTCCTAAAAGATTAGATATGTTTAAGTTATGTGTTGAAGAAGAAAACTTGACATATGGATCTTCATTGCCATTAGATTGTCCTAGAAGATGAAATTCAACTTATTTGATGCTGTAAACTGTTATAAAATCAACAAAGTATTTGATAAGTTGGAGGACAAATACAAAAGGTTTTTGAAGGATTTTGGTTCAAACATTCCAACTAAGAGAGACTAAACAAACCCCAAAAACTTGGCTCGTTTCTTGAAAATTTTTTGAGGTAACTTGTAAATTTTCTGGCTCATAATATTCTACCACTAGTGTTTATTTTCTTGAGATTATTCGAATTTAGAAAAAAATTGAGCTTTGTGAAAATAGTAGAGATACAATGATGTCTGAAATGTGTATGAAAATGAGGTGTAAATTCAACAAATATTGGGGTTCTCTTCAGTCAACAAATATTATGCTTTTTGTAGCAGTAGTGTTGGATCCTAGATATAACCTCAAATATCTCAAGGTTAAGTACACTTAGCATTATGGAGAGGAATTGGCTAAAAATTTGGTGAAAAAGGTTATAAATGCTTTAAATGAGATGATGGATGATTATAAAGATTTAAATGATGATGAATCAAAAAAAGATGATTTCTCTTCTACTGTGTTGAAGAAAAATGATTATTTCTTTGATGGTAGTGATACTTATGTTGATGATTTTTTTTTCAACTAGAGAAAGAACAAGAAGTTACAGCTTTGGAAGAGTTGGATAGTTACTTATAGGACAAACTTGAATAAATATAATTGATTTTAATCTTCTAAACTGGTGGAAGGTAAATTAGGTTAAGTATCCTTCTTTGGCAAATGTAGCAAGGGATGTATTTGCTATCCAAGCATCTACTGTGGCCTACGAATCTACATTTAGCACTTGGGGGAGAAATTTAGATAAATTTAGGAGTTCTTTAACACCTATAATAGCAGAAGTTTTCATATGTCTACAAGATTGGTTGAGAAGCTCAAACAAACCTATTGAAATTGAAGAATTAGTTCAACACCTCGATGATAATGAATCAGGTTAGTATACAAATCTTGTAAATTTTAATTTCACTTTTTACTTATTTTATTTATTCATTTTTATAAAAATATGGTTCAATTACAATTTTCAGAGGGGTCACAAGATCCAAATATTCTTCCAACTATAGTTGGCCAACTAAATTTGGAATGGGTGTATTAAATTTTATAAGGTAATATTTTTTTTTATTACTCTTTCATCTTAGAAATTTATGTCTACATGAATAACACATTTTAATCTTTGGATGTCCTTTTATAGTGGAGGAAGAAAAGGGAGGAGTTGTAAAAGAGATACTTAATTGGGTTTGGATTTTCGTTGCTGCTCCGGGATGGACCGTTGAAAAGATTATTTTCATGGTTGTTATTAGTTGTATTTTTTTTATTAAGCTGCCTAATTTTAGCAATTACTTAAGTAGTACTTGCTGCTACCAATGTTTGTGGTCATCTTTAGTTATTCCTTAATATTTTAAGTAATTGTTTAAAAAATGTAGTATTGCTATTATGGTTAAATTTCACTCGGCTGAACAAAGCCAATTTGTGAAAAAACAAAGAACCAAATTAAGCACATAAATCAGTCTCATTCTATTTAACATTTCTATCATTATCTTCACATCAAAGCTTTTGACAAGGTAATGGAAATCGTTTGCGGTATTCAGCATATTTAACAAAACAAAATTGGCCCAATTTGAGTTGGAAAGATACATAACTAAGGAATGATAAATGGTACAACAAAAGGTTTCGACATGAACTAACTTGGCCTGTTAGAATAAAATAAATTGAAAAAAAATGTCCGAACTACGTTTCGTCCCTGAACCATTTTATCCTACCCAAAATCCCCGATCTCTGTTCCATCCCATCCCAATATTTTCAACCTATGGGACGGATCTGAATCTTCAAAAAAAGCTCGGAACTGTGGGAAGGGACTGGAGAATTGTAATCCCCATCTCGTCCCGTCCCATGAGCACCCATAACATTGAGTGGTTTATAGGTTTTATTTAAAAAATAAAATAACAAAAAATTTATTTTTATTATTTTTTGATATTTTCAAAGGTTATAACCTTTGAAAATATAATAATTTTAAAATTTTTTTCAAATGTGAATACAATATTTAGTTATACTAATCATTATATTTATATATTATATAAATTCAATATAAACAATTTTATTGATAAATATTCCAATAATATTTAAAAAAATAAATTAATAATCTATTAATAATTCGATAGATATTAATTAAAATTTAATTACAAAACTTAAAATGATTCAGAAGCAAAGAAAAATATATTACTATATAATAATTTTTTGTTTTTGAATTTTTTTTTCTTTTAATAAGTTTATCTATATTTTTTTGAATAAAAATAATTTATATAAATTTTATTTGTTTAACTTATAATTTATTTTGTAATTAATATTTATATATAAATAAACAAATAAATAATTAAAATTAATATTTAAAATTAAAATAAAAAAAATAAGAGATTTATTATTTATTATTTAGGGATACCAGTTTAATTTAAATTAAATCTGACTCACTAATAATTTGTTTTATAATTATTATTTCTATAAAAAAAACTGATAAATAATTAAAATAAAAATTTAAAATTATACTCAATAAAAATTAAAATGAGATTTAAGATTTATTATTAATGTATGTCAGTTTAATAGTTTAAGTATTTAAAGGTTTTGTCGTTAGGAGTTTAGCAATTTATGTTTTTAGGCTTTTAGTGTTTTATAGGTTTTATATAAAAAAATAAAATAACAAAAAAATTTTATATAATTTGTTAAAATTTTCAAAGGTTAACCTTTGAAAATATAATAATATTTAAACTTTTTTGAAATGTGAAAACAATATTTAGTTATAATAATTTTAATATTTATATATCATATAATTCAATATAAACAATATTATTGATAGATATTATAATAATGATCAAAAATTAAATTAATAAACTATTAATAATAAGATAGAAATTAATTTAAAAATATTTACAAAACCCAAATTGAGTCAAAATTAAAGTAAAAAATATTACTTGATTATAATTTTTAATTTTAAAAATTTTACTTCTTTTATAAGCGTATATATTTTTTTTGATTAAAAATAAATTATTTAAATTATATTTGTCGCACTCATTATTTATTTTGTAATAAATATTTCTATAAAATAAACTTATAAATAAATAAAATGAATATTTAAAATAATAATAAATTGAAAAAAAATTACATTTCTTAATTATTAAGTAGTATATAGCTATTTAATGGTTTATGTATTTAGGCATTACGGGCCTTAGAATATTTAGTTATAATAATCACAATATTTATATATCATATAAATTCAATATAAACAATATTATTGATAAATATTCTAAAAATGATCAAAAAATAAATTAATAATATATTATTAATAAGATAGATATAAATTAAAATATAATAAAACAACCTAAAATGATTCAGAAGAAATCAAATTTATTACTATATAATAATTTGTTGTTTAGAATTTTTTTTAAAAAAAAAGTTTATTCATATTTTTTTGATGAAAATTAATTTATATAAATTATATTTGTCTAATTCATAATTTATTTTTTAATTAATATTTATATAAAAATAAACAAATAAATAATTAAAATGAATATTTAAAATTATAATGAAAAAAAAATATTGAGATTTATTATTTATTATTTTGGGATTACCAGTCTAAATTAAATTAGATCTATCTCACTGATAATTTATTTTGTAATTAATATTTCTATAAAAATAAACTGATAAATAATTAAAATAAAAATTTAAAATTATACTGAATAAAAATTAAAATGAGATTTATGAATTATTATTAATGTGTACTAGTTTAATATTTTAAGTATTTAAAGGTTTTTTCGTTAATGACTTTAGAGATTTATGTTTTTAGGCATTTAGTGGTTTATAGGTTTTATTTAAACAATGTAATAACAAAAAAATTATTTTTGATATTTTTTAACATTTTCAAAGGTTATAACCTTTGAAAATATAATAATATTAAAATTTTTTAAAAATGTGAATACAATATTTAATAATAGTAATCATTATAATTATATATAATAAAAACTAAATATAAACAATTTTATTGATAGATATGATATCAAATATCAAAAAGAAATTTAATATGCTATTATTAATATGATAGATATAAATCAAAATATAATTGCAAAACCTAAAAATATTCAAAATCCAAGTAAAATTTATTACTAAATAATAATTTTTTTTAGTTTTTACTTCTTTTTATAAGCTTATATTTTTCTTTGATGAAAAATAAATTATTTAAATTATATTTGTATCACTCATAATTTATTTTGTAATTAATATTTTAATAAATTATTTAAAATATATTTAAGGCTTACGAGTTTAAAGGTTTAAGTATTTAGGTGCTTTTGTGTATAAGAGTTTAGATGTTTAAGTGTTTAGGCATTTACTGGTTTATAAGTTTTATTTAAACAATGATATAACAAAAAATTTATTTTTATTATTTTTTTAAATTTTTGAAGGTTAAAATCTTTGAAAATATAATAATTTTTAAATTTTTTCAAATATAAATATAATATTTAGTTATAATAATCTTAATAATTATAAGTCATTTAAATTCAATATAAATAATTACATTGCTATATATTATAATAATGATCAAAAAAAATTTAATAAACTATTATTAATAAGATAGATATTATTTAAAATATATTTGCAAAATCTAAATTTATTCCAAATCAAAGTAAAATATATTACTAAATAATAATTTTTTTAATTTTTTGAACCAAAATCCTTTAAATACCTTGTTTTTGTGCTCTAACTTATCAAATTCTTTTTGATATTTTATATTACAAAGAAGATCCATTTGTCAAGTTTGCTTCTTCAACACATAACTTAAACATATCTAATCTTTTAGGACTGTTCCTCACATATTTCACCATACCTTTAATTTTTGAATAGCACCATCAACTACTGCATTGCTATCTTTGACACTTAAGTTTAGGATATGAGCACAACATTTCATATGAAAATGCTCGCCTCTCAAAGGACAACACTTTTCTTCACAAGCCTTTTTTTCAATAGTTCAATTGCAACATCATTATTTTATGCATTGTCAACATTAATGCACATCAACTTTCTCAAACCCCATTCATTCATGCAAAACTCAATAGCATTTCTAATATTAACTCCAAAATGACTTTTAATTACACAAAAGTTCAAAAGCCTTTTATGCATATTCCATTAAGAATTAATGGAATGAACAGTAAACATATATAAGACAATTTTGAATGCTAGTCCAAGTGTCGGTAGTCAATGAAACTCTACAACAATGAGATGATATGCTATCAAATAATTTCTTCTTTTCCTTCACAAACAATGAAAAACAATCTCTCAATATAGTGTGCCTAGATGGAATTTTAAATTGAGGCACACTAACTTCACAAAACTCCTTAAACTCATCCCTCTCAACAAAACAAAAAGACAATTCATCTTTTATGAACTTTTTCACCAAAGCCTCCCTAACTAGTTGTTGATAAAATTGACAATAAGTTAATTTGTTATCCTCTGAACTAGTACCTTTAGTGAAACTCAACAAAGATTGTGACTTGTCTTTACCTATGTGAGCTTCGATTAATTCTTTTTTTTGAGGAAATTTCCTACAAGTCTCTCTCAAGTATTTCTATAAACCCGAAGCTTTTTGCCAAATATTCTTTCCTACACAATATACAAGCTGCCCTATCAGTTTCATTTCCCTCTAAATCAACTAATATCTCATAAGTTTCCCAAACAGTAGACTTATACTTTTTATGAGTTTGAGGTTAAGATGTACCTTGACTTTCTTTTACAATTAGAATTGAAGAACCTATCGTAACAATAGGAGGGTTCGTGAAAGGATGATGATTGGATTTACCAGTACTTTGATCATTTGAGATGTGATCATCTTCAATTTATCCTATTTTTTGTTTACCGTTGGATTGTGCCATCTACATTGCCATTAATTAATATGATATGTTAAGCATAAATACATATAAATATTTCAAATAAGCAAGCCCTAAAAAATTGACTGTAACATATTTAGCCTACTCATTTTGCCCAACCACAACACCACAACCAATACTCAACAAAACTGACTGAGACACATAATAATAATATTTAATCACTCAATTCTCATCACAAAAACAAACCAAAAGGATGGTGGCATCTGAGACACATTGGAGGCAACTAGAAGTGCGACGGACAAAGACTGGACCGAACTGAACACGGCTAGAATGGCGTGAGGTAGATTGGAACACATCGGAAACACAAAAGGTGCGTCGAAATTGGATGGGCAGTAGCGGAATTCGGTGCATCTTCATGTTATATACATACATATATATATTCCTAGTTCTAGTATGAGTTTTTTAGGACAGGATGGTTCTCGGGATAAATATTGCTTAAGATCTGGAACCGTCCCAAAAGAAAAAATGCGTGGAAGAAAGGGACAGGAAAAGTTAATGTCAACATATTTTTCATGGTCCTGATTCTTTCAAGACAAGACTTCGAGTCGGGTCGTGAATCTCCGAGTCTCGTGAGCAGCCCTACTAAATGGATATAAAGTTAAATTAGTAAACTCCTAAACCCCTAATGCCTAAATACATAAACCATTAAACCGCTAAATACAACTTAATAATTAATAAATCTATTTTTTATTGCTATTTATTATATTTTTAAATATTCATTTTAATTATTTATTAGTGTATTGAATTAGAAATATTTATTACAAAATAAATTATGAGTGAGACAAATATAATTTAAATAATATATTCTTTATCTAATAAAAATATACGCTTATAAGAGAAGTATAAATTTAAAAATTAAAAATTATTATGATGTAATATTTTTTAATTAATATCTATCTTAATATTAATAGTTTATAAATTTAATTTTTGATCATTATTATAATATCTATCAATAAAATTATTTATATTGAATTTATATGATATATACTTATTAATATTATTATAAAAAAAATATTGTATTAAAGTTTCAAAAAATTTTAAATATTATTATATTTTCAAATGTTATAAACTAAGAAAATTATAAAAAATTATATAAATTTTTTTTTGTTATTTTATTTTTTTAAATAAAACCTATAAACCACTAAAAGTGTAAAAACATAAATCGCTAAACTTCTAACGACAAAACCTATAAATACTAAATTCATTAAACTGGTATACATTAATAATAAATCATAAATCTCATTTTAATTTTTATTCAGTATAATTTTAAATTTTTATTTAATTATTTATCAATTTATTTTATAGAAATATTAATTATAAAATAAATTATTAATGAGACAGATCTAATTAAAATTAAACCAGTATCCCTAAATAATAATTAATAAATCTCATTTTTTTTCATTATAATTTTAAATATTTATTTTAATTATTTATTTGTTTATTTATATATAAATTTTAATTACAAAATAAATTGAGTTAGACAAATATAATTTATATAAATTATTTTTCATCTAAAAATTATTGATAAACTTTTTGAAAAAAAAAATTTCAAAATAAAAAATTATTATATAGTAATATATTTTGCTTTTCTTCTGAATTATTTTAGGTTTTGTAATTATATTTTAATTGATATCTATCTTATTAATAATAGATTATTAATTTATTTTTTGATCATTATTAGAATATTTATCAATAATATTGTTTATATTAAATTTATATGATATATAAATATAATGATTATTATAACTAAATATTGTATTCACTTTTGAAAAAAAATTTAAAAATTATTATATTTTCTAATGTTATAATCTTAAAAAATGAGAAAATAATAAAAAAAATTTTGTTATTTCATTTTTTAAATAAAACCTATATATAATTAAATTCTTACTTACTTAAATCAATAAGCTCATAAATCTCGAAACCCCTAAATACATAAACCTTTTAACAGCTACATACTACTTAATAAATAATAAATCTCATTTTTATTTCTATTTATTATAATCTTAAATATTAATTTTAATTATTTATTGTTAACTTTTTAGAAAAATTAATTACAAAATAAATTTTGGGTGAAACAAATATTATTTAAATAATTTATTTTAATAAAAAAAATATAAGCTTATAAAAAGAAGGTAAATTTTAAAAATTAAATATTATTATTTAGTAATACATTTTTATTTGATTTTGAATCATTTGTGTTATGTAAATATATTTTAATTATTATAAATATAATTAATAATAGTTTATTAATTTAATTTTTAATTATTATTGAAATATCTATCATTAAGATTATTTATATTGAATTTATATGATATATAATTAGTAATATTAATATAATTATACATTATATTCACATTTCAAACAATTTTAAAAATTATTTTATTTTCAAAGATTATAACCTTTGAAAATCAGAAAAAATCAAAAAAATAATTTTAAATTTTTATTATATAAATAAAACCAAAAAACCACTAAATGCCTAAAAAAAATAAATTGCTAAACTCCAAAACGACAAAACTCCTAAATAATCAAACCATTAAATCGGTATACCATATATAAGAAATCATAAATCTTATTTTAATTTGTATTCATTATAATTTTAAATATTCATTTTAATTATTTATTAGTTTATTTTTTATAGAAATATCAATCACAAAATAAATAATGAGCGAGACAAATATAATTTAATAATTTATTTTTAATCCTAAAAAAAATAAGCTTATATAAAGAAGTAAAAATTTTAAATCAAAAAATTATTATTTAGTAATATATTTTACTTTGATTTTGAATCATTATATATAGGTTTTGCAATTATATTTTAATTGCGATCAAACTTATTAATATTAGTTTATTAATTTATTATTTGATCATTTTTATAATATCGAACAATAAAATTACTTATATTCAATTAAAATTTCTTATAATTATTAAGTTATTATAACTAGATATTATATTTACATTTGAAAAAAAATTTAAAAATTATAATATTTTCTAAGGTTAACCTTCAAAAATGATAAAAAATCACAAAAATAATTTTTTATTATTTTTTTATTTAATTAAAACTTAAAAACCACTAAATGCCTAAACATTTAAATCTCTAGACTCTGAAACCCCAAAACCCCATAAATACTTAAACCATTAAACCTATATAACCTAAATAATAATTAATAAATCTCATTTGTATTTGTATTCATTATAATTTTAAATATTCATTTTAATTATTTTTAGTTTATTTTTATAGAGATATTAATTACAAAATAAATAATGAGTGAGAAAGATATAATTTAAATAAATTATTTTTTTTAAAATAATTTTATAAAAATAACAAAATTTCAAAATTTTAAAATTTTAAAATTTTATTTAGTAATGTAATTTATTTTGATTTTGAATTATTTTGGTTTTTCAAATATATTTTAATTAATATCTATCATATTAATAATCGTTTATTAATTTATTTTTTTATCATTTTTATAATATATACTAATACATTTTTTATATTTAATCTACAACAAATATAATTTTTAAGATTATTATAACTAATTATTGTATTCATATTTTAGAACTATTAAAAAATTACTATATTTTTAAAGGTCATAACCTTTGAAAATTATGAAAATTTATAAAAATTTTCTTTTTTATTTCATTGATTAAATAAAACCTATAAACACCTAAATGTGTAAACATATAAATCAATAACCTCATTAACCCCAAAACCACAATAAACATAAACCATTAAATAGTTATGCCCTAAATAATTAATCATAAATCTCATTTTTATTACTATACATTATAATTTTAAATATACATTTTAATTATTTATTAGTTTAATTTTATAGAAATATAAATTAAAAAATAAATTTTTAGTGAGACAAATATAATTTAAATAATTTAATTTTCATCAAAAAATATATAGGCTTATAAATGGATACAAAAATTTAAAAATTTAAAATTAATATTTAGTAAAATATTTCACTTTGATTTTGAGTCATTTTAGGTTTTGCAAATATATTTTAAACAAAATTTATCTTATTAATAATTGGTTATTACTTTTTTATGATCATTATTATAATAAATATCAATAAAATAGATTATATAGAATTTATATGATTTATAATTATTATGATTATTATAACTTCATTTTGTATTAGCTTTTCAAAAAAAATTTAAAAATTAATATATTTTCAAAGGTTATAACATTCAAAAATAAGAAAAAATAACAAAAATAAATTTTTTGTTATTTTATTTTTTATATAAAAACTATAAACCATTAAATGACTAAATACTAAAATGACTAAACTCCTAAACCCCGAAGCTCATAAATACTTAAAACATTAAATTAGTATAGTCTAAATAATAAATCATAAATCTCAGTTTTATTAGTATTCATTATAATTTTAAATATTCATTTTAATTATTTATCAGTTTATTTTTATAGAAATATTAATTAACAAAAATAATTTATTAGTGAGACATATATGATTTAAATAATTTATTTTTTATCAAAAAAAATGCTCATAAAAAGAGGAAAAATTTTAAAAATAAAAAATTATTATTTAATAATATATATTATTTTGATTTTAAAATATTTTAGATTTTACATTTATATTTTAATTTATATCATTCTTATAAATACAAGTTTATTAATTTATTTATTGATTATTATTATAATATCTATCAATAGAATTATTTATATTGAGTTTACATTATATATAATTATTAAGATTATTATAACTAAATATTAAAATTTCACATTTAAAAAAATTTAAAAATTATTATATATTCAATGGTTATAAACTTCAAAAATTAAAAAAAATCAAAAAATTACTTTTTTTATTTTTTCATTCTTTTAATAAAAACTATAAATCACATAAGGTCTAAACAATTAAATCACTAATCTCCGAAATCACAAAACACCTAAATACTTAAACCATTAAACCGGTATATCCTGAATAATAAATAATAAATCATAATTTTATTTGTATTCATTATAATTTTAAATAATTATTTTAATTATTTATTAGTTTATTATTATAGAAATATAAATTAAAAAATAAATTATGAGTATGCCAAATATAATTTAAAAAATTTAATTTTAATAACAAAAATATAAACTTAATTAAAAAAGCAAAACATTAAAAAAATTATTATTTAGTAATATATTTTGCTTTGATTTGAATAAATTTAGATTTTGCAAATACTTTTTAAATAATATCTATTTTATTAATAATAGTTTATTAATTTATTTTTTGATCATTATTATGATATCTAGCAATGTAATTATTTATATTGAATTTAGATGAATTATATTTACATTTGAAAAAAAATTTAAAAATTATTATATTTTCAAAGGATATAACCTTCAAAAATTAGAAAAAATAAATTTTATGTTATTTCATTGTTTAAATAAAACTTATAAACCACTAAATCCCTAAACACTTAAATCTCTAAACTCCTTAACACAAAAGCCCCTAAATACTTAAACCTTTAAACTCGTAAACCTTAATTATAATTTAAATAATTTATTAAAATATTAATTACAAACTAAATAATGTGTTATACAAATTTAATTTAAATAATTTATTTTTCATCAAAAAAATATACAAGCTTATAAAAAGAAGCAAAAACTAAAAAACAAAAATTATTATTTAGTAATAAATTTTACTTTGATTTTCAATAATTTTAGGTTTTGCAATTATATTTTAATTTATATCTATCATATTAATAATAACATATTAATTTATTTTTTGATAATTGATTTAATATCTATCCATAAAATTCTTTATATTTTGTTGATATTATAAATAATTATAATGATTATTATTACAAAATATTGTATTTAGATTTTAAAAAAATTTTAAAATTATCATATTTTCAATGGTTATAACCTTTGAAAATGTGTAAAAATATCAAAAATAATTTTTTTTGTTATTTCATTATTTAAAAATATCCTATAAACCAATAAAATGCCTAAACACTTAAATCAATAACTCCTAAATCTCTAAAATCATAAAAAGATATTCCTTTTAAACTAGTATACCCTAAATAATAAATCTCAATATTATTTTTTTCATTAAAAATTAAATTATTCATTTTAATTATTTATTCATTTATTGTTATATAAATATTAATTACAAAATAAATTATAAGTTAGACAAATATAATTTATATAAATTATTTTTCATCGAAAAATATAGATAAACTGATAAAAAGAATAAAAAATTTAAAAACTAAAATTTATTATATAGTAATATATTTCCTCTCCTTCTGAATCATTTTAGGTTTTGTAATTATATCTTAATTGATATCTATCTTATTAATAATTGGTTATTAATTTATTTTTTCATCATTATTAGAATATTTATCAATAAAATTGTTTATTTTGAATTTATATGATATTTAAATATAATGATTATTATGACTAAATATTGAAATCACTTTTGAAAAAAATATAAAAATTATTATATTTTCTAAGGTTATAACCTTTGGAAATATAAAAAAATAATAAAAATAAATTTTTTATTATTTTATATTTTAAATAAAACCTATAAACTACTAAATGCATACATAGTTAAATTAGTAAACTCCTAAACCCTGTAATGCCTAAATACCTAAACCATTATACCGCTATATACTACTTAATAATTAATAAATTGAATTTTTATTTCAATTTATTATAATTTTAAATATTCATTTTAATTATTTATTAGTTTATTTTTATAAAAATTTTTATTACAAAATAAATTATGAGTGCGACACAGATAATTTAAATATTTTATTTTTCTTCAAAAAATATCTATACGCTTTTAAAAGAAGTATTAAACAAATATTATTAAAAATTAAAAATTATTATCAATTAATATATTTTACTTTAATTTTGAATTAATTTGAGTTTTATAAATATGTTTTAATTAATATCTATCTTATAATAAATAGTTTATTAATTTAATTTTTGATTATTATTATAATATCTATCAATAAAACTATTTATATTTATTTTATATTATATAGAATTATTAAAATTATTATAACTAAATATTGTATTCAAATTTCAAAAAATTTTAAATATTATTAAATTTTCAAAGGTAACCTATGAAAATGACAAAAAATTAAATATTTTTTGTTATTTTATTGGTTTAATAAAACCTATAAATCACTAAATGCCTAAAAACATAAATCGCTAAACTTCTAAATGACAAAACCTCAAAATACTTAAACCATTAAACTGGTATACATTAATAATAAATCTTAAATCTCATTTTAATTTTTATTCAAAATAATTTTAAATTTTTATTTTAATTATTTATCAGTTTATTTTTATAGAAATATTAATTACAAAATAAATTATTAGTGTGACAGATATAACTTAAATTAAACCAGTATACCCAAAATAATAAATAATAAATCTCATTTTTTTTCATTATAATTTTTAATATTCATTTTAATTATTCATTTTTTATTTTTATATATATATTAATTAAAAAATAAATTATGAGTTAGACAAATATAATTTATGTAAATTATTTTTAATCAAAAAAAATATAGATAAACTTTTTAAAATAAAAAAAAATTTCAAAACAAAAAATTATTATATAGTAATATATTTTGCTTTGCTTATGAATAATTTTATATTTTGTAATTATATTTTTATTGATATATATCTTATTAATAATAGATTATTAATTTATTTTTTGAACATTATTTAAATATTTATCACTAAAATTATTTATGTTGAAATATGATATATAAATATATTGATTATTATAACTAAATATTGAATTCACTTTTGAAAAAAATTTAAAAATTATTATATTTTCAAAGGTTATAACCTTTGAAAATATCAAAAAATAATAAAAATAAATGTTTTGTTATTTTATTTTATAAATAAAACCTATAAACCACTAAATGCATACACAATTAAATCAGTAAACACATAAACCCCGTAATACCTACATACATAAACCATTAAACTGCTATATAATACATAATAATTAATATATCTAATTTTAATTTTATTTATTATACTTTATATATTCATTTTAATTATTTATTAATTTATTTTTATAGAAATATTTATTACAAAATAAATTATGAGTGCGACACAGATAATTTAAATATTTTATTTTTCTTCAAAAAATATCTATACGCTTTTAAAAGAAGTATTAAACAAATATTATTAAAAATTAAAAATTATTATCAATTAATATATTTTACTTTAATTTTGAATTAATTTGAGTTTTATAAATATGTTTTAATTAATATCTATCTTATTATAAATAGTTTATTAATTTAATTTTTGATTATTATTATAATATCTATCAATAAAACTATTTATATTTATTTTATATTATATAGAATTATTAAAATTATTATAACTAAATATTGTATTCAAATTTCAAAAAATTTTAAATATTATTAAATTTTCAAAGGTAACCTATGAAAATGACAAAAAATTAATTTTTTTTTGTTATTTTATTAGTTTAATAAAACCTATAAATCACTAAATGCCTAAAAACATAAATCGCTAAACTTCTAAATGACAAAACCTCAAAATACTTAAACCATTAAACTGGTATACATTAATAATAAATCATAAATCTCATTTTAATTTTTATTCAAAATAATTTTAAATTTTTATTTTAATTATTTATCAGTTTATTTTTATAGAAATATTAATTACAAAATAAATTATTAGTGTGACAGATATAACTTAAATTAAACCAGTATACCCAAAATAATAAATAATAAATCTCATTTTTTTTTCATTATAATTTTTAATATTCATTTTAATTATTCATTTTTTATTTTTATATATATATTAATTAAAAAATAAATTATGAGTTAGACAAATATAATTTATGTAAATTATTTTTAATCAAAAAAAATATAGATAAACTTTTTAAAATAAAAAAAAATTTCAAAACAAAAAATTATTATATAGTAATATATTTTGCTTTGCTTATGAATAATTTTATATTTTGTAATTATATTTTTATTGATATATATCTTATTAATAATAGATTATTAATTTATTTTTTGAACATTATTTGAATATTTATCACTAAAATTATTTATGTTGAAATATGATATATAAATATATTGATTATTATAACTAAATATTGAATTCACTTTTGAAAAAAATTTAAAAATTATTATATTTTCAAAGGTTATAACCTTTGAAAATATCAAAAAATAATAAAAATAAATGTTTTGTTATTTTATTTTTTAAATAAAACCTATAAACCACTAAATGCATACACAATTAAATCAGTAAACACATAAACCCCGTAATGCCTACATACATAAACCATTAAACTGCTATATAATACATAATAATTAATAAATCTAATTTTAATTTTATTTATTATACTTTATATATTCATTTTAATTATTTATTAATTTATTTTTATAGAAATATTTATTATAAATTAAATTATGAGTGCGACAAATATAATTAAAATAATGTATTTTTAATCAAAAATATATATATATATATATATATATACGCTTATAAAAGAAGTAAAAATTTAAAAATAAAAAATTATTATTGAGTAATAAATTTTACTTTAATTTTGAATCAATTTTGGTTTTGTAAATATTTTTTAATTAATATCTATCATATTATTAATAGTTTATTAATTTAATTTTTGATCATTATGATAATATCTATCAATAAAATTATTTATATTGAATTTTTATCAAATATAATTTTTAATATTATTATATCTAAATATTATATTCAAAATTCAAAAAATCTTAAAATATTATTATATTTTCAAAGGTTAAAACCTATGAAAATGAGAAAAAAATACAATTTTTTTTATTATTTTATTGATTAAATACTTAATAATAAAAGACAACCTCTAAATACTTAACCCATTAAACTAGTATACGTTAATAATAAATCATAAATATCATTTTAATTTTTATTCAGTATAATTTTAAATTTTTATTTTAATTAATTTTTAGTTTATTTTTATATAAATATTAATTACAAAATAAATTATTAGTAAGACAGATCTAATTTAAATTAGACGGGTATAACCTAAATAATAAATAAAAAATCTCATTATTTTTAATTATAATTTTAAATATTCATTTTAATTATTTATTTGTTTATATTTATATATATATAAATTACAAAATAATTTAAGAGTTACACAAATATAATTTATGTACATTATTTTTCATCAAAAAATTATAGATAAACTTAAAAAAAAAATTACAAAACAAAAAATTATTATATAGTAATATATTTTGCTTTGCTTCTGAATCATTTTAGGTTTTTCTAATTATATTTTAATTGATATCTATCTTAATAATAATACATTATTAAGTTATTTTTTCATCATTATTAAAATATGTATAAATAAATATGGTTCTATTGAATTTATATGATATATAAATATAATGATTAATATAACTAAATATTTTTTTCACTTTTGAAAAAGATTTTAAAATTATCATATTTTCAAAGGTTATAACCTTTGAAAATGTGAAAAAATAAAAAAAAATATTTTTTATTTATTATTCTATTGTTTAAATAAAACCTATACACCACTAACTGCCTAAGCATTTAAATCATTAAACAACAAAATCCTTATACCTTTATATAGATAATCCTTTAAATTGGTATACCCTAAATAATAATTATAAATTTCATTTTTATTTGTTTTCATTATAATTTAAAAAATTCATTTTAATTATTTAGTTTTTTATTTTTATATATGTATTAATTATAAAATAATTTATGAGCTAATAATATAATTTATAAAAATCTTTTTTAATCAAAAAATTGATAGGCTTATAAAATGAATAAAAATTTAAAAACAAATAATTATTATTTAGTAATATATTTTTCTTTGATTTTGAATCATTTTAGGTTTAGATATTATATTTTAAGTAATATCAACCTTATTCATAATAGATTTATAATTTATTTTTTGATTATTATTAGAATATTTATCAATAAAATTGGTGATATTGAATTTATATGATTTATAAATATAATGATTATTATAATTAAATATTGTATTCACTTTTGAAAAAAAAATTAAAAAATATTATATTTTGAAAGGTTATAACCTTTAAAAATGAGAAAAAATAATAAAAATATATTTTTTTGTTATTTCATTTTATAAATAAAACCTATAGAGAAATAAATGATTACTTACTTAAATTAGTAAGCTCATAAACCCCGAAACCCCTAAATACATAATGGTCTATATGTTTTATTTAAAAAATAAAATAACTAAAAATTTATTATTATTATTTTTTCTCATTTATTAAAATTATAACCTTTGAAAATATAATAATTTTTAAATTTTATTCAAAATGAATTCAATGTTTATTTATAATAATCATAATAATTATATATCATATAAATGCAATATAAATAATTTTATTGATAGATATTCTAATAATAATTAAAAAATAAATTATAAATCTATTATGAATAAGATTGATATTAATTAAAATATAATATCTAAACCTAAAATGATTCAAAATCAAAGCAAAATATATTACTAAATAAATTAAAATTTTATTATGAATAAGATTGATATTTCTTAAAATATAATATCAAAACTTAAAATGATTCAAAATCAAATTAAAATATATTACTTAATAATAATTATTTATTTTTAAATTTTTATTGATTTTATAACTTATCAATTTTTTGATGAAAAATAATTTTTATAAATTATATTTTTAACACATAATTTATTTTATAATTAATACATATATAAAAATAAAAAACTAAACAATCAAAATGAATTTTTTAAATTATAATGAAAACAAATAAAAATGAATTTTATTAATTATTATTTAGGGTATATCGATTTAAAGGATTATCTATATAGGGGTATTGGGATTTTGTAGTTTAGTGATTTAAATGCTTAGGCATATAGTGGTGTATAGCTTTTATTTAAACAATAGAATAACAAAGAAGAAATATTTTTTTATTTTTTCACATTTTCAAAGGTTATAACCTTTGAAAATTTAATAATTATAAATTTTTTTTCAAATGTGAATATAATATTTAGTTATGATAATCATTATATTTATATATCTTATAAATTCAATATAAATATTTTTATTGATAAATATTTTAATAATGATGAAAAAATAACTTAATAATCTATTATTAATAAGATAGATATCAATTAAAATATATTTACAAAACCAAAAATGATTCAGAAAAAAGCAAAATATATTACTATAATATAATTTTTTGTTTGAATTTTTTTATTCTTTTAAAAAGGTTATCTATAATTCTTTGATGAAAAATAATTTATTTAAATTATATTTGTGTAACTCATAAATTATTTTGTAATTAATATTTATATAAAAATAAACAAATAAATAATTAAAATGAATATATAAAATTATAATTAAAAAAATGATATTTATTATTTATTATTTAGGGTATACCAGTCTAATTTTATTAGATATGTCTTACTAATAATTTATTTTGTATTTAATATTTCTATAAAAATAAACGGAAAATTAATTAAAATAAAAATTTAAAATTATACTGAATAAAAATTAAAATGATATTTATGATTTATTATTAATGTATATTAGTTTAATGGTTTAAGTATTTAGAGGTTTTGTCTTTTAGGAGTTTAGCGATTTAGGATTTTAGGCATTTAGTGGTTTATAGGTTTTATTTAATCAATAAAATAACAAAAAAAAAATTATAATTTTTTTTCATTTTCATAGGTTATAGCCATTGAAAATATAATAATATTAAAATTTTTTTAAATGTGAATACAATATTTAGTTATAATAATATTAATAATTATATATGATATAAATTCAATATAAATAATTTTATTGATAGATATCATAATAATAATCAAAAATTAAAATAATAAACTATTAATAATAAGATAGATATTAATTAAAAAATATTTATAAAACACAAATTGATTCAAAATTAAAGTAAAATATATTAGTGGATAATAATTTTTAATTTTGTAAATATTTACTTCTTTTATGAGTGTATATATATTTTTTGATTAAAAATAAAGTATTTGTATTATATTTGTCGCACTCATAATTTATTTTTTTATAAATATTTCTATAAAATAAACTAATAAATAATTAAAATGAATATTTAAAACTATAATAAATAAAAATTAATATTAGATTTATTAATTATTATGTATTATATAGCAGTTTAATGGTTTATGTATTTAGGTGTTTACTGATTTAATTGTGTATGCATTTAGTAGTTTATAAGTTTTATTTAAAATATAAAAAAACAAAACATTTAATTTCAATATTTTTTGCTATTTTCAAAGGTTATAACCTTTGAAAATATACTAATTTTTTAATTTTTTTCAAAAGTGAATTCAATATTTAGTTATAATAATCATTATATTTATATATCATATAAATTCAACATAAATAATTTTAGTGATAAATATTCTAATAATGATCAAATAATAAATTAATAAAAATATTATTAATAAGATAGATATCAATTAAAATATAATTACAAAACATAAAATGATTCATAAGCAAAGCAAAATATATTACTATATAATAATTTTTTGTTTTGAATTATTTTTTATTTTAAAAAGTTTATCTATATTTTTTTGATTAAAAATAATTTACATAAATTATATTTGTCTAACTCATAATTTATTTTTTAATTAATATTGATATAAAAATAAAAAATTAATAATTAAAATGAATATTTAAAATTATAATGAAAAAAAATGAGATTATTATTTTTATTTAGGGTATACCGGTTTAATTTAAATTAGATTTGTCTCACTAATAATTTATTTTGTAATTAATATTTCTATAAAAATAAACTGATAAATAATTAAAATAAAAATTTAAAATTATACTTAATAAAAATTAAAATGAGATTTATGATTTATTATTAATGTATACCAGTTTAATGGTTTTGATATTTAGTTGTTTAGAGATTATTATTTTTAGGCATTTAGTATTTTATAGGTTTTATTTAAACAATAAAATAACAAAAAAATTGTAATATATTCTCATTTTCACAGGTTATAACATCTGAAAATATAATAAAATTTAAGATTTTCTGAAATATGAATACAATATTTAGTTATAATAATATTAATAATTATATATAATATAAATTCAATATAAACAATTTTATTGATAGATATTATATTAATGATCAATAATTAAATTAATAAACAAATAATAATAAGATAGATATTAATTAAAAAATATTTAGAAAACCCAAATTGATTCAAATTTAAAGTAAAATATATTACTGAATAAAAATTTTTAATTTTTAAATTTTACGTCTTTTATAAGCATATATAACTTTTTTGATTAAAAATAAATTGTTTAAATTATAATTGTCGCACTCATACTTTAGTTTGTAATAAATATTTCTATAAAAATAAACTAATAAATAATTAAAATGAATATTTAAAATTATAATAAAAAGAAAAAAAATTATATTTATTAATTATTATGTATTATATAGTGATTTAATGGTTTATGTATTTAGGCATTATGGGGTTTAAGAGTTTACTGAATTAATTGTGTATGCATTTAGTGGTGTAGAGGTTTTATTTTAAAAATAAAATAACATAAAATTTATTTTTATTTTTTTTTGATATTTTCAAAGGTTATAACCTTTGAAAATATAATAATTTTTAATTTTTTTTTCAAAAGTTAATTCAATATTTAGTTATAATAATCATTATATTTATATTTCATATAAATTCAATATAAATAATTTTATTGATAAATATTCTAATAATTATCAAAAAATAAAATAATAATCTATTATTAATAAGATAGATATCGAATTAAAATAATATTACAAAACCAAAAATGATTCCGAACCAAAGCAAAATATATTACTATATAATAATTTTTTGTTTTAAACATTTTTTCTATATTTGTTTGATGAAAAAAAATTTATATAAATTATATTTGTCTAACTCATAATTTATTTGTAATTAATATTTATATAAAAATAAACAAATAAAAATTTAAATGAATATTTAAAATTATAATTTATAAAAAAGATATTTATTCTTTATTATTTAGTGTATACCGGTTTAATTTAAATTATATCTATCTTACCAATAATTTATTTTGTAACTAATATTTCTAAAAAATAAACTGTTAAATAATTAAAATAAAAATTTAAAGATTATACTGAATAAAAATTAAAATGAGATTTATGAATTATTATTAATGTATACTAGTTTAATGGTTTAAGTATTTAGAGGTTTTTCATTTAGAAGTTAGTCATTTATGTTTTAAGCATTTAGTGGTTTATACGTTTTATTTAAACAATGAAATAACAAAAAAATTATTTTTGATATTTTTTCACATTTTCAAAGGTTATAACATTGAAAATATAATAATTTTTAAATTTTTTCAAATATAAATATAATATTAAGTTATAATAATCTTAATAATTATAAGTCATTTAAATTCAATATAAATAATTACATTACTAGATATTATAATAATGATCAAAAAATTTTCAATAACTATTATTAATAAGATAGATATTATTTAAAATATATTTGCAAATCTAAATTTATTCAAAATCAAATAAAATATATTACTAAATAATAATTTTTTTTGATGTTATGCTTTTTTTATAAGTTATATTTTTGTTTTTAAAAATAAATTATTTAAATTATATTTTTCTTACTCATAATCTATTTTGTAATTTATAATTCTATAATAATAAACTAATAAATATATAAAATGTATATTTAAAATTATAATGAATACAAATAAAATTGAGATTTATTATTTATTATTAAGGTTATACTAGTTAAATGGTTTAAGTATTTAGGTGTTTTGGGTTTTAAGAGTTTAGTGATTTAATTATTTAGTCCTTTAGTGATTTAAAGTTTTTATTTAAAGAATGAAAAAACAAAAAATTTAATTTTTTGATTTTTTTAATTTTTGAAGGTTATAACCTTTGAAAATATAATAATTTTTAATTTTTTTAAAATTTGAATCTAATATTTAGTTATAATAATCTTAATAATTTTATATAATGTAAACTAAATATAAATAATTTTATTAATAAATATTATAATAATGATCATAAAATTAATTAATAAACTAGTTTTAATAACAATGATATAAATTAAAATATAATTTAAAATCTAAATTGATTCAAAATCAAAATAAGATATATTAATAAATAATAATTTTTTATTTTTAAAATTTTGCTTCTTTTTATAAACATATATATTTTTTTCGATGAAAAATAAATTATTTAAATTATACCTGTCTCACTAATAATTTATTTTTAATTAATAATTCTATAAAAATAAACTGATAAATAATTAAAATGAATAATTAAAATTATAATGAATACTAATAAAAAATGAGAATTATGATTTATTATTTAGACTCTGCTAATTTAATGTTTTGAGTATTTATTATTTAGTCGTTTAGTGGTTTATAGGTTTTATTTAAAAAATAAAATAAAAAAAGTATTTTTGTTATTTTTTTTCATTTTGAAGGTTATAACCTTTGAAAATATAATAATTTTTAATTTTTTTTGAAAAGTGAATATAATACGAAGTTAATAATCATAATAATTAAATATCATATAAATTCATATAAATTATTTTATTGGTATATATTATAATAATGATCATAAAAAAATAATAAATAATTATTAATAAGATAAATATTGTTTAAAATATATTTGCAAAACCTAAAATGATTCAAAATCAAAGTGAAATATTTTACTAAATATTAATTTTAAATTTTTAAATTTTTGTATCCATTTATATGCTTATATATTTTTTGATGAAAAAAGTTTTTTTTTAATTATATTTGTATCACTAATAATTTATTTTTTAATTTATATATCTATAAAAATAAATTAATAAATAATTATATTAATCTTACTAATTATATATCATATAAATTAAATATAAACAATATTAATGATAGATATTATAATAATGATCAAAAATTAAATTAACAAACTATTATTAAAAATCTAAATATTAATTAAAATATATTTACATAACACAAAATGATTCAAAATCAAATCAAATATTTTACTAAATAATAATATTTAATTTTTAAATTTTTCCTTGTTTTTTTTAGCTTATATTTTTTTTGATTAAATATAAATTAGTTAAATATTATTTGTCTCAATCGAAATTTATTTTGAATTAAATTTTTTAAAAAATTATACTATAAATAATTAAAATGAATATTTAAAATTATAATAAATAGAAATATAAATGAGATTTATTATTTAATAACTAATATATATATATTAAAAGGTTTATGTATTTAGTGGTTTCGGGGTTTATAAGCTTAATGATTTAAGTAAGTAATCATTTAATGATATGTAGGTTTTATTTTAAAAATAAAATAACAAAAAATTTATTTTTATTTTTTTTTCTCATTTTTTAAGTTTATAACTTTTCAAAATATAATAATTTTTAAATTTATTCAAAAGTGAATACAATATTTATTTATAATAATCATAAAAATTATATATCATATAAATTCAATATAAACAATTTTATTGATAGATATTCTAATAATAATCAAAAAATAAATAAAAAATTTATTATGAAGAAGATTGATATTACTTAAAATATAATATCAAAACCGAAAATGGTACAAAATAAAAGCAAAATATATTACTAAATAATAATTATTTGTTTTTTTAATTTTTTATTCTTTTTATAAGCTTATCAATTTTTAATGAAAAATAATTTTTATAAATTATATTTTTAACTCATAATTTATTTTATAATTAATACATATATAAAAATAAAAAACTAAACAATCAAAATAAATTTTTTAAATTATAATGAAAACAAATAAAAATGAAATATTTTAGTTATTATTTAGGGTATACCGATTTAAAAGATTATCTATATAGGGGTATCAGTATTTTGTAGTTTAGTGATTTAACTACTTAGGCACTTAGTGGTGTATAGGTTTATTTAAACAATAGAATAACAAAAGAAAAAAATATTTTGTTTATTTTTTCACATTTCAGAGGTTATAACCTCTAAAAATGTGATAATTTTAAAATTTTTTCAAAAGTGAATACAATATTTAGTTATAATAATCATTATATTTATATATCATATAAATTCAATATAAACATTTTATAGATAAATATTCTAATAATGATGAAAAAATAACTTAATAATCTATAATTAATAAGATAGATATCAATTAAAAATATTTACAAAACCTAAAATGATTCAGAAGCAATCAAAATATATTACTATATAATAATTTTTGTTTTGAATTTTTTTTTATTTTAAAAAGTTTATTTATATTATTTTGATCAAAAATAATTTATATAAATTATATTTGTGTAACTCATAAATTATTTTTTAATTAATATTTATATAAAAATAAAGAAATAAATAATTAAAATTAATATTTAAAATTATAAATAAAAAATTGAGAATTATTATTTATTATTTATTATTTGGGTATACCAGTCTAATTTAAATTAGATCTGACTTACTAATAATTTCTTTTGTATTTAATCTTTCTATAAAAATAAACTAAAAAATAATTAAAATAAAAATTTAAAATTATACTGAATAAAAATAATAAAACCTATAAACCACACAATACCTAAAAACTTAAATTACTAAACTCTTAAACCCTAATATTGCTACACCACACACACATATCGACGGACCACAGTACAAACGTGCACATATTCTTGTCCATTTTGGTGTAGCATTTAGAGGGGCCATTAAGTCGTGGAAGCAGCCAGAAGTATGGGCCACCAGCTTGTAGAGGGAACCACTAGCAAGCTAGGATGATAACATTCAGACAACTGACGAGACCGAGCAAAGTGGTCGGGAGTAAACCCAGGAGTTGCTAGGAGTGGGTCCCACTGGCCCTATCAGGCAGCATACAGGGCCACCCAACCGTCGCCCAACAGGAGTAGCGTGTAATCCATTATTAATGGGATAGCTGGCAAAATCCGAGGCAGCACCAAGCAGGGCCAGTAAGCAATGGAGTCCAGACCAGCTACATGGGAGCCAAAGATTCAAATTTGTAGTTTATGTTTGTAGTCTTATTTGTATTTTAGACTTTGTATGCATCATGTACTTGTAGAGAAGGATCATGACATACTCACACACACAATCTTGTCTGTTCTTTATGTAGCATGTAATGAGGGCAACTGGACCGAAGAGTATCTCTAAGTGGGGCCTATTAATGCATTTTGTAAATACACATTAGTCGATGCTACTTTTCCGGGAGCAGAAAACCCATATTTATAGCATTTTGTCATTTAACTTGTATTCTAGATTGGTTGTACGCGTAGATAATTAGACTATGAGATGGACCTCACTACACATGCACACCGATGCATGCATATTTTTTGATATTTTGTCAGTGCAACATACAGCCACTTCTTGGAGCTCGAGGAGGATGCATTCTAACCCAAGAGATACTCTTTTGAGGATCATTTGAGCAAAAGAATGTGGAATTCAGAGGTGAGAATGAATTGACAAAGTGCCGTAGATATGGAGTTGTGGATTTATGGGTATTCAGTTTTACATGTATTCAATTGCATTTCAATGACATAACCAAACATTTGACGCTGCATGTCACACACCCACACAATCTTATATTTTCATAGTTTTAATATGGTGCATCATTCAGGTTCCTCCAAAAGGCTTGGACAAATCCGAATGGAAAGGACATGGTGTGCATAATGATTCAATGCCAACTCTGAAGTCCGGGAATACCAGGTGATTTTAGTTGTATTAGTACACTTGGAATTGTTAAGCATTATGTTTTTTATGTATTTTATGCATGGAATCATTAAGGTGCATAGGATTTGGTGGGCTGGCCTAAATTAGTCAGCTTTTTAGTCTCTTGTAAGTTGTGTGCCTAAATGAAAAATAAAGTGTGTATTTTCCGAAAAATAAAGTGTGTATTTTACAAAAAAAAAACAAAAACAAACCATAAACCCTAAACTTTAAATCCTAAACTTTCAACCATAAACTATAACCCTAACCCATAAACCCTAAATCCTAAATTTCATGTTTTGCACTTTTATAATCAAATAACTAAGTGTTAAATTTAAATTGAAATTCACAACTTTTAGGAATGTCGCAGATTTATCTTTTTGTATATGTAACACAAAGTCATGACTCAAGGCATGAGTTATGGATTCAATCTCTTTCTTGCTTTAGATTATTGTAGCATTAACAATGGTCATGATTGTATATTTTGTCTCTAGAACACAAAATCATATCGATGAGAATAAGCTATAACTTTTCTCTTTGTTGAACATATTGTTATGGCACTAAGAATGATCATGAATACATATTTAATCACTATAATACTGGGTCATAGTATAGGATATGACCATAGCTTGTGCATTTTATCTTTATTTTGCAAAGTCATTGCACTAGGAATGATTGTAACTTTGGACATTCCTCAAGAGCAAAAGTCATGACCCTAGAAATAGTTAAAGCTCGAGTACTACTCTTTATAACTTTCTATGGCTAAAAATTCTTGGGATTGGAAATATCACTAAGCCTTTTTCCTTTGATTTGTGACATCAAGTGTCAATATGCAAGACTAATATTTTGAGTAATGATTAAAACCTTTTATACATTTGAATATGATTCATTTACATCTTTTTGGGTATTGTGAGCTTATATGCATAACTCATTTAATATAAAAAGAAAGAAATGATACTTTTCATATCCATGAGGATATTAAAAAAAAGGCTTAGACATCAAATATGATGAGACATAATACAGATAAACTAAAAGCTCCTATTATTTTGGTTAGAGCTTTAGCAATCAATTCTAGAGTTGAGAGGAACAAAATAACTTATTTTAATTATTCAGTATATTTTTAATTTTAATTTTAATTATTTATCAGTTTATTTTTATAGAAATATTAATTATAAAATAATTATTAGTGAGACATATCTAATTAAATTAAATCGGTATATCCGTAAATAATAAAGAATAAATCTCATTTTTTTCATTTTAATTTTAAATATTCAAATTTAATTATTTATTTGTTTATTTTTATATAATATTAATAACAAAATAAATTATTAATTACGCAAATATAATTATATAAATTATTTTTAATCAAAATAATATAGATAAACTTTATAGAAGAAAAAAAAATTTCAAAACAAAAATTATTATATAATAATATATTTGCTTTGCTTCTATATCATTTTAGGTTTGTAATTATATTATAATTGACATCTATCTTATTAATAATAGATTTTTAATTTATTTTTTGATTATTATTAGAATATTTATCAAATAAATAGTTTATATTAAATTTATATGATATATAAATATAATGATTATTGTAACTAAATAGTTAATTCACTTTTGAAAAAAATTTAAAAATTATTATATTTTCTACGGTTATAACCTTTGAAATATCAAAAATAATAAAATTTTTTTTTGTTTTTTTATTTTTTAAATAAAACCTATAAACTACTAAATGCATACATAGTTAAATAAGTAAACTCGTAGATGCTGTAATGCCTAAATACAGTAACCATTAAATCTATATATAATACATAATAAATAATAAATATAATTTTTATTTCTATTTATTATAATTTTAAATATTGATTTTAATTATTATTAGTTTATTTTTATAAAAATATTATTTCAAAAAATTGTGAGTGCTACAAACATAATTTAAATAATTTATTTTTAATGAAATAATATATATATACGCATATAAAAGAAGTACAAATTTCAAAATTTAAAATTATTATCCAGTAATATATTTTACTTTAATTTGTATCAATTTGGGTTTTGTAAATATTTTTTAATTAATTTCTATCTTTTTATTAATAGTTTATTAATTTAATTTTTGATCATTATTATAATATCTATCAATAGAATTGTTTATATTGAATTTATATGATGTATGATTATTAATAATATTATAACTAAATATTGTATTCACATTTCATAAAATTTTAAATCTCAAAACCATTAAACTGGTATAGATTAATAATAAATCATAAATCTCATTTTAATTTTATTTAGTATATTTAAAATTTTTATTTAATTATTTATCTATTTATTTTATAGAATTATTAATTACAAAATAAATTATTAGTGAGACAGATTTAATTTAAATAATTTATATTTCATCAAAAAAATATAAGCTTATAAAAATAGGCACAATTTCAAAAACAAAAATTTATTATATAGTATAATATTTTATTTTGATTTTGTATCATTTTAGATTTTGCATTTATATTTAATTTATATCATTCTTTTAATAATAGTTTATTAATATTTATTGATCATTATTATAATATCTATTAATAAAATTATTTATATTAGTTTTCAATATATATAATTATTAAGATTATTATAACTAAATATTATATTCACATTTAAAAAACATTAAAAATTATTATATTTTCAAAGGTACCTTCAAAAATTAAAAAAAAAAACAAAAAATTAATTTTTTTGTTTTTTCATTCTAAAAAAAACTATATATCATTAAAGGCATAAACACACAAATCACTAAACCCCAAAACACCTAAATACCTAAACCATTAAAACTGTATATCCTGAATAATAAATAATAAATCTCACTTTTTTTTGTATTCATTATAATTTTAAATATTCATTTTAATTATTTTTTAGTTTATTTTTATATAATTATAAATTACAAAATATATTATGAGGAAGACAAATATTAATTAAATAATATACTTTTAAGAACAAAAAATGTAAACTTATAAAAGAAGCAAAACATCAAAAACATTATTATTTAGTAATTTATTTTACTTTGATTTTGAATAAATTTAGGGTTTGCAAATATATTTAAATAATATCTATTTATTTATAATAGTTTTTAATTAATTTTTTGATCATTAATATAAAATCTATCAATATAATTGTTTATATTGAATTTAAATGATATATAATTATTAACATTATCATAACTAAATATAGTATTCCCATTTTAAAGAAAATTAAAAATTGTTATATTTTCAAAGGTTATAACCTTAAAAAATGAGAAAAATAACAAAAAATAATTTTTTGTTATATCAATATTTAGATAAAACATATATACCATTAAATACCTAAACACATAAATCTCTAAACTTTTAAACCGCGAAGCCCCCAAATAATTAAACCTTTAAACTTGTAAACCATAAATATAATTTAAATAATTTATTGAAATATTAATTACAAAATAAATTATGAGTGATACAAATATAATTTAAATAATTTCTTGTTTATCAAAAAATATATAATCTTATAAAATGAGTCAAAAACTAAAAAACAAAAATTATTATTTAGTAATAAATTTAATTTGATTTTTAATAATTTTAGTTTTTGTAATTAAATTTTAATATATATCTATCATATTAATAATAGTTTATTAATTTATTTTTTGATAATTGATATAATATCTATCAATAAAATTGTTTATATTTAGTTTATATTATATCTTGTTATAATAATTATTATAACTAATTATTGTATTCACATTTTAAAAAATTTTAAAATTATTATATTTTCAAAGATTATAAACTTTGAAAATTTGAAAAAATATCAAAAATAATTTATTTGTTATTTCATTATTTAAATAAAACCTATAAACCACTAATTGCCTAAATACTTAAATGAATAACTTCTAAATCTCGAAAAACTTAAATTGATAATCTTTTTAATCAGATATATCCTAAATAATAAACAATAAATTCATTTTTATTTTTTCATTATAATTTTAAATTTCATTTTAATTATTTATTTGTTTATTTTTATATACATATTAATTACAAAATAAATTATTAGTCAGACTATAATAATTTATATAAATTATTTTTCATCAAAAAAATTTAGATAAACTTATTAAAAGAAAAAAAAATTAAAAACAAACAATTATTATATAATATATAATTTGCTTTGCTTCTGAATCATTATTGGTTTTATAATTATATTTTAATTGATATCTTTCTAATTAATAATAGATTATTAATTTATTTTTGATCATTTTTAGAATATTTATCAATAAAATTGTTTATTTTAAATTTATATGATATATAAATATAGATTATAATAACTAAAAGTTGAATTTACTTTTGAAAAAAATTTTAAAATTATCACATTTTCAAAGGTTATAACCTTTGAAAATGTGAAAAAATAAAAAAAAATATTTTTTTGATATTCATTGTTTAAATAAAACCTATAAACTAAATGCCTAAATACTTAAATCAATAACTTCTATATCTCTAAAATCCAAAATTATAAATAATAATCCTTTTAAACCAGTAACCATAAATAATAAATAATAAATCTCAATATTATTTTTTTAATTATAATTTTAAATATTCATTTTAATTATTTATTTGTTTATTTTTATATAAATATTGATTAAAAATAAATTATGAGTTAGTAAATATAATTTATATAAATTATTTTTCATTAAAAATGAAAAATAATTTAATTTAAAAGAAATAAATTTTCAAAACAACAAATTATCATATAGTAATATATTTTGCTTTTTTCTGAATCATTTTTATATAGTTATATATTTTTCATCTAAATATTATAATTTAGTATTATATTTTGATTTTATTTTGAATCATTGTGTTATGTAAATATATTTTAATTATTATTTATATTATTAATAATTGTTATTTAATTTAATTTTTGATAATTATTATAATATCTATCATTATAATTATTTATTTTGAATTATATATATATAATTAGTAAGATTAATATAATTATACATAGTATTCACATTTCAAAAAATAATTAAAATTATTTTATTTTTAAAGGTTATAACCTTTGAAAATAAAAAAAAATCTAAAAAAAAAATTTGTTATTTTTATTATATAAATAAAACCTATAAACCACTAAATGCCAAAAAACATAAATTGATAAACTCCTAAACGAAAAAACTCCTAAATAATCAAACCATTAAACTAGTATACCACATATAATAAATCATAAATCTCATTTTAATTTGTATTCATTATAATTTTAAATATTCATTTTAATTATTTATTAGTTTATAATTTATAGAAATATTAATTACAAAATAAATAATGAGTTAGAAAAATATAATTTTAATAATTTATTTTTAATCAAAAAAAATATAAGCTTATACAAAGAAGTAAAAATCTAAAAACAAAAAAGTATTATTAGTAATATATTTTACATTGATTTTGAAACATTATATATAGGTTTTGCAATTATATTTTAATTACTATCAATCTTATTAAAAATGTTTATCAATTCATTATTTGATCATTTTTATAATATATAACAATAAAATTAGTTATATTCAATTTAAATGTCTTATAATTATTAAGATTATTATAACTAAATATTATATTTACATTTGGAAAAAAATTTAAAAATTATTATATTTTCAAAGTTATAACATTCAAAAATGATAAATAATCACAAAAATAATTTTTTTATTATTTTATTATTTAAATAAAACTTATTAAACACTAAATGCCTAATCATTTAAATATCTAGACTCCTTAACCTAAAAAACCCCTAAATACTTAAACTATTAAACCTATATAACCTAAATATTAAATAATAAATCTCATTTTTTTTGTATTCATTATAATTTTAAATATTCATTTTAATTATTTTTTAGTTTATTTTTATAGAAATATTAATTACAAATTAAATAATGAGTGAGACATATATAATTTTAAAAAATAATTTTTAATGAAAAAAAAAATAAGTTATAAAAATAAAGAAAATTTCAAAAATTTAAAATTTTATTTAGTAATATAATTTACTTTGATTTTGAATTATTTTGGTTTCTGCAAATTATTTTAATTAATATCTATCTATTTAATAATAGTTTATTATTTTATTTTTGATCATAATATAATATATATTAAAAATTTTTTTTATTGAATTCACACCAAATTTAATTTTTAAGATTATTATAACTTAATATTATATTCATAATTTATAACTTTTAAAAAATTATTATATTTTTAAAGGTTATAAAATATGAAAATCAAGAAAATTCATAAAATAATTTTTTTTAATTTCTTTGATTAAATAAAACCTATAAACAACTAAATTTGTAAACATATAAATCAATAACTCATTAACCCCAAAACCACAAAAAAATTAAACAATTAAATAGTTATACCCTAAATAATAAATCATAAATCTCATTTTAATTATTATTCATTATAATTTTCAATATACAATTTAATTATTTATTAGTTTAATTTTAAAGAAATATAAAATTTTAAAATAAATTATTAGTTAGACAATATAAATTAAATTTTTTATTTTCATCAAAAATATATAGGCTTATAAATGGATACAAAAATTTAAAAATTTAAAATTAATATTTCGTAAAAAATTTCACTTTGATTTTGAAACATTTTAGGTTTTGAAAATATATTTTAAACAATATTTATCTTATTAATATTGTTTTTACTTTTTTATGATCATTATTATAATATATATCAATAAAATAGTTATATTTAATTTATATGATATATAATTATAATGATTATTATAACTTCATATTATATTCACTTTATAAAAAATTATAAATTATTATATTTTCAAAGGTTATAACATTCAAAAATGAGAAAAAAACAAAATAAATTTTTTGTTATTTTATTTTTTATATTAAACCTATAAACCACTAATGATTAAATTCTAAAATGACTAAACTCCTAAACCCCGAAGCCTATAAATACTTAAAACATTAAATTAGTATAGTCCAAATAATAAATCATAATCTAATTTTATTAGTATTCATTATAATTTTAAATATTCATTTTAATTATTTATCAGTTTATTTTTATAGAAATATTAATTACAAAATAAATTATTAGTGCGACATATATAGTTTAAATAATTTATTTTTCATCATAAAATATATATGCTTATAAAATGAGGCAAAATATATAAAATAAAAAATTATTATTTAGTAATATATGTTATTTTGATTTTGAATCATTTTATATTCTACAATTATATTTTAATTTATATCATTCTTATTAATACTAGTTTATTAATTTATTTATTGATCATTATTATAATATCTATTAATAAAATTATTTATATTTAGTTTACATTATATATAATTATTATGATTAATATAACTAAATATTATATTCACTTTTAAAAAAATTTAAAATTATTATATTTTCAAAGGTTACAACCTTCAAAAATTAAAAAATTCAAAAAATTAAATTTTTTGTTTTTAATTCTTTAGATAAAAACTATAAATCACTAAAGGTCTAAACACTTAAATCACTAAACTCTTGAACCCAAAAACACCTAAATACTTAAACCAATAAACCGGTATATCTTGAATATAAGTAATAAATCTCAATTTTATTTATATTCATTATAATTTTAAATAATTAATTTAATTATTTATTAGTTTATTATTATATAATTATAAATTACAAAATAAATTATGAGTAAGACAAATAATTTAAATAATTTATTTATAATAACAAAAATATAAAGTTATAAAAACAGTAAAAGATTAAAAAAATTATTATTAAGTAATTTATTTTACTGAATTTTGAATAAATTTAGATTTTGCAAATATATTTTAATTAATATCTAACTTATTAATAATAGTTTATTACATTTTTTTGATCATTATTATAATATCTAGCAATGTAATTATTTACATTGAATTTAAATGACTTATAATTATTAAGATTATTAAAACTAAATATTATATTTACATTTGAAAAAAATTTAAAATTATTATATTTTCAAAGGTTAATCCTTCAAAAATTAAAAAAAATTATAAAAATAAATTTTTTGTTATATCATTGTTTAAACTAAATAAAACTTATAAACCACGAAATGCCTAAACACTAAAATCTCTAAGTCCTA